>PVKH010025739.1:0-13360 GCA_004027955.1 Chaetophractus vellerosus | reverse complement strand
AACTCTACTTCATCTCACTTACCAAAGTTATAAATTTACATTTATTTTTGTGATAATTTGGTTAACATTTGACTCCTTCACTAGATTGTAGGGCAGAAGCTGTGTCTGTTTTGCTGTTTTTTGTCTAACCAGTGCCTGCCATCATTCTCAGCGCATAGACTGGCCTCAATAAATATTTTTGAAATAAATGGATGAATTGATAATAGATTGTGAAGTTGGAGTCTGAAAAAGAGACACAGGCTTCAGGACTTACCAAGGAAAGAAATTCAATGAGAATCTAGTTTTAAATTTTCTTCAAGAACAGGTTACATAAGCAAGTAACCAGTTGGGAAGCTTCCTTCAGCAATTCTTTAAAGATTAATGAAAACAGCATCGAACATTGAGTTTTGACAGATGCTTCAAGGAAAAGAGGAAAGAAAGCAGAAATAAAAAGAGAGATATTGATCAGCAAGAGCAATGTTGAGAAATTGGAGGGAGCCTGGGGGGAGAGTTGAAAAATAGGTTAGAGGTAAAACCTGGGAGTAAAAGCTAAAATGTTGGGCTTATTTAACCTGAGGAATCAATTGGTGACGTGTCATTTAGCCAATGCCTGTAATATCCCACTGTGCAGGCCAGAGAAAGAGAAAATGGCTTAAAATTTCACCTTGAGAATTCTGTTTGGTAAAAGAGGGTTTTTGTGTGTGTGTCCTTATGGATGATTAAACTGTGGAACAGAATAATTGGGTGGGCTTTTGAATCTTACTTGGAGATCCTTTAGGAATGGAAGAGGCAATTTGGGTGGTTTGGAACTATGTATACCAGAAAAAAACACATTCTTAGATTTGATCCATTCCTATGGGTGTGACCTCTTATAAATAGGACCTTTTGATGAGGTTACTTCAGTTAAGGTGTTGCCCACCTGAGTCAGAATGGATCTTAATCCTATTACTGAAGGCCTTATAAGGGAGGTCACAGAGAGAGAAGACCAGAGGGAGCAGCCAGAGGCTGAAAGTCAGTGGAACCCCAAAGAGAAGGCAGAGGTCAGAAGAAGCTAGCCAAAGACCAAGGATCGCTGGCAACCAGCCCCAGAATGCCAGTCTTTGGGAAGAAAGCTTTGCCTTGAAAATGCCTTGATTTAGACTTCTTCTAGCCTTAAACCTGTGAGAAAATAAATTCCCATCATTTAAAGCAACTGATTGCATGATATTTGCTTTAGAAATGAGGAAACTAAAACAGCAACCTTTTATCTGGGATAAAGGCTAGTGATCTCTTAGCTCTTTTGTATTTTTGGGATTTGTGGTTTTCTTCCTCAGGATTTTTTCCTCCACATTTCCTGCTCAAATCTACTCAGAGTGGCAAGAATTTTATCTCAGAATATATTGTAATAAAGGAAAACTCCAGAAACATGTCAATGGGTATGGCATGAGGTACTCTAGTTTCAGACACCTTCCAGGAAAACCAATAACCTTCCAGCATGAGAAGCTGCTGTTAACAGGCTTAATTTTCCTCTCCTCAATGCAGGCCCCCTTCCGTTTCATCAGAATTTGCCTGGGACTTCTTTGTTCTTTGAATCTCTGAATCTCTGCTCTCCTTGATTGGTGCTGATTGCCCCAGACATTGGCTTCACCTCCCCGGGCATCCATTCTCTTCCTTTTTGCTTATTCTCAGACCTTATGTCTCCTGTATCTTCAGCCTCACTTTCTCTATGGGCTTCTTCCCATTAACTTTTCAACATGGTCAACTGTTTCCATCTTAAAAAGGACAAAATTCTT
This sequence comes from Chaetophractus vellerosus, assembly GCA_004027955.1. NCBI lineage: Eukaryota > Metazoa > Chordata > Mammalia > Cingulata > Chlamyphoridae > Chaetophractus > Chaetophractus vellerosus. The sequence continues at coordinate 11,609 of PVKH010025739.1, read as the reverse complement.
TCAACCCCATGGTCCCCTGAAGGTGCTACCTTATCTCTCTTCTCCTTGTTTTAGTCAAGGCTCTTTAAATATTTGCCTATATTGCTGACCCCACTTTTCTATTTATTCCTCAACCCACTACATCCTCACTCCTCCTCTCCCCTTTTCTCTGAAGCATTTGTAAACACTATGAATGATATCCTTGTCTGTCTATTCAAAAGTGTGCTTTTCATTTCTTAACTTTCAAGACATCTTAAAAACGCACAGCGTCTATCCACACCTTGCTTCATGAAAACTCTTTCCTTGGATTTTGTAATATCATAGTTTTCTAGTGTTCCTCCTTTCCCCCCCTCTCTCTTCCATCTCAGGCTTCTTTGTGGACATCTTTTTCTTTAGCCATCACTTAAATGTTGGCAGTCCTCAAGTACTGTCCTAGGCCCTTGTCTTATCTTACTGTATATACTCTTTTTGGTCAATCACAGTGAGCATCTCAAGCCCAGATATTTTCCTTAGCCCTTTGTTGTAATGCCTTCCTTATCTGTTGCTACCAACCAGTGCTACAGTTGCTTTCTGTTCCTCTAAAACTTTACATAATTTTTTTCTCCACAGCTTTGCAACTGTATTTTTCTATGCTTGGAATTTTTCTTCCTTTGCTCAATTAACTTCTTAACATTCTTAAGAACACAGTTGGCCACTTCTTCCAGGAAGATGGTTAGGAGCTCCCTCTAGCTTCTTTCACTGTATTGTCATTGCCTGTATACTTGCCTACCTGCCCCTCCCCCCCAACTGGTAGCTAAATGCCATGATTGGTAGAGATAAATGCTACTGCATTTATTGTCTATATTCAGTCCTGGCATATAGTTGGAAATGATTAAATATTTGATTCAAGAGCAATGAATGTTATTGAATGAAGTTATAAAGAATATTAAGAACATCTAAATAACTTTATGCTGACAGAATAGATACTGGTGGATGGAGAGAAATGATTCTCTCTCTGGTCCTTGCCTTTTCTGGGTGTGATGTCAAAATACTTTATATAATACTTTATTGAAAAACAGTAAAAATAATGACAGGGCTCTTATGGACATTTAACTAGAAGCCTCAAAACCTTACTTGAGCCTAAGCTTTGATGGGTACATTAACTTAACTGACATTCACTAATCTAGGATGAAGTCCTACCCAGAAATGTTTAAATTAAATTAATTAAACAAACAAACAAACAAACCAATAAAAAAACCTTCTGTGAAACAAAGAGTTACCTTGGCTCTGTTATTTATGTAACATGTACCTTGTCTGTACCTCTTGCTCTGTAAACTGCTAGCGAGGGGCTGTGACTGCTTGTTCTGCTGTTGTCTGTACTCCTGGCATTTTGGATGATGTGTATTTGCTTTGAAGTAGATGGCTTTTCTGCATTTCACATGGAGAAGAGTCTTGCTAAAGAAGACCCAGCTGCACTGAGCAGGGTACAAAAGGGCAGTGTGATGTTATATATTTCTACAACATCCTGTCGTTGTGAAACACTTCCAAGCCATTGTTTATAGAATTTTTATAAAAAGGGCTTGGAAGCTTTTTCTAAGAAAATTCTGTGAAACACACACACATACACACACACACAATTTTATAGCTATGTTTTCTTGGCCTTCAGTTTCTTCATTTGTAAAATGACCTTAAGATCTTGGAATCTCAGGATATACTTCAAATAGAAGAAGGTTTCACATCTGAAGTACTTTTGTATTGTCTGAATTATTTTTTTTAATTAATATTTTTTAGTTTTAAGGAAGCTTTAGATTATATAAATGTTACATAAAAAAATATAGGGGTTTCCCTTATGCCCCACTCCCTCTCCCTCCCACACTTTCCCACATTAACAACATCTTTCATTAGTGCAGTACAGTTGTTACAATTGATGAACACATATTGAAGCATTGCTACTAACTGTGGACTACAGTTTACAATACAGTTCACACTCTGTCCTGCACAATTTTATAGGTTATGACAAAATATACAATGGTTTGTATCCGTCACTGCAATGTCATGCAGGACAACTCCAACGTCCTGAAAGTGCCCCCATATTACACCTGCTCTTCCTTCTCCCATCCCTCAGAACCTCTGGTGGTCACTGCCTTTATATCAGTGATAAGAGTTCTTCCATTGCTAGTATAATAAGTATACTAGAATAGTAATGTCTACTTTAGTCCATTGTTCATTTCCTAGTCTTGAAGATTTTGGGATGGTGATGCCCACATTTTTTCTAATTGAGAGGGGGCTTAGATCCCATAGGACAGATGAGTGGAACTATCTTGCTTGCAGTTGCAGACACTCTGTTCCTTGGGATGGCCGGAGTCCATCATCATCTCCTTGTTAGTTTTCCAGGGTGAGTCCAATGAACTGGAGAGTAGGTGTTGCAACTCTGCTGAAATTCAGGGCTCAACTGGCACATGGATGGACCAAAGATTTAAGTATCTGGGACATATATTTATCAAGTATAGTGCTAATTATAGGTTCAAATAAAAGAGACAGAAGAGCCATGTGTAGAGAACCTATAAATGAGTCTAATTCTGTTATACTGGGAAGCATAAGTCTCTGAATTATTTTTAATGAGAATAGATTTTAAAAAATAACTTTAAAAATCTCACAGGCAAAATTAAAAGCAAAATTAAAAGCAAAATTAAAAGCCAGATATGAAACTTGAAAAAATATCTTTGTATCAGTAAGAAAGAGACAAATGGGAAAATGAATAATTTCCAATATGAAAATAATAAATGGCTAATGCAAAATATGAAAAATGTTCAATTTTATTTATCAGATAAATGCAAATTAGAATAAAACACAAACAGTAAACTCTAAGTTAAACCATGGACTATAATTAATAGTACAATTATAAAAATGTGCTTTCATAAATTGTAACAAATGTACCACACCGATACAAGGTGTTAATAATAGAGTGGTATACTGGATTCCTGTATTTTATGCATGATTGTTTTGTAAACTCACCTTCTCTAATTAAAAACATATAACAAAAAGGTTGAATTGGGAAAGATCGAAGAGACATAAAAATATAAAAATCAAAGATAATAGCCAGTGTTGGCAACAATAATGGCTAACATTTATTGAGTGCTTACTATGTGCTAGATATAGTGCTTTACTTTTACTAAAATATTTATTCATCATGAGTAACATTTGCAGTAGATATCGTTATCAACTCTAATTTTACAGATGAGGAAACTAAGGCAGAATGATGATGAATAACAGAGTTCCTGGTAGTGTGTGTTGGTGCAGATGCTCTGGAAGACAATACTGATCTGGCTTTGGGCTGCGGAACATCTGGTTTAGCTCTGCAGCGTATGATCATCTCTGCTTCTCTTGCTTAGGAGACTTTTTTACATCCTTTTCCTTTATCCTTTTCTTCTCCTAAAAATGATCTCTACAACTCCAACTTATAATTTTATATTCTCTGTCAACATACATCTATCTAGGAAGTCATTTTGCTGGGTACTCATCTTTTGTTAACTATCAAATTTTAAATTAATTTTATCTTAGAACATCAGTATATCTTTAGCTCAATTATGTATATAATACATAGGTCTAAATAAAATGATTACTGTGCCAATACAAAATGTTAATCCATAACCAGTTATTTAAACTTAGGAATTATCATCTCATGAGGCACCCAAGGAATAACAGACATTGAGAAGGGTAAGCATTTCTGTGGAGAAGGAGGAAGTTGATTCAAAACATGTGGTGCTGCCCTGGAAAAGATAGCTGGGATTGAGGACATGATGTGCTGGAGAATATGGGCATTCAGGGCTATAGCAAAGAAGCTCTGGGCCTCTGGAAATTGGAGCAGGGAGAGAAAAGGCTCCTAGTGGGCTGAAATGGCCACCATTAGAAGAGATGGGATTGTACCAAGCCATACTTTACAATCATGCCCAGCATCAGCTCTAACCCGGATGATCCTGTGGGCCTGAATCTCAGAACAGGAGGAGCCCTTGCTTTGGGGATGGAATGTTTCCAATGACTCCCTCCATTAATGTCTCTATTAGACTATCTTAACCATAAAAAAAAACAAACAAACAAAGCAAAACAGTGTTTCTCAACTTGTTTTGCTCCTCTGCATACAGGCAGCTGCTTAGACAAAATACACATCAAGTTATGGGTCACTTCCTGCAACTCTGACACTTTCTTTTTCTACTCAAGAGAGTGTATCATATGCCATTTTAAACTACAGTTTGTCTCCATCCTATCATTCCAATATATACCACCATCTTCAGGAGTATCCTTCCCACATTTACCTAGAGAATCACTGCGCTAGATAAAGAGGAACAAATTAGGAAAAAGCTGGATATGATCTATTTCAACAAATCAGGAACTCCTGAAATTAAAGAACAAAACACCCCACAAAACCCCAGATTTATCTGGAGTAAACGTATGCTCTGCCATATCAAGCTGCTCAAGGCCCGAGAGGCAGCTGCGTTCTGCTCGGCCTCCTTCTCCCCAGCCTCCCACCCAGCGTCTGGCATTCCCACTTCTTTAACTGCACTTCTGTTGCGTTAATGAAAATGTAGCCCCTAGTACTTTTTTTTTTGTATCTATAAACCCAAGAATGTATTCATGGGCTATCTTTATTTGAATACGGATATGTTTTAATTTATAATGACTATATTAAATTACTTAACTTTACATTGGGGATAATTTAGCACCTTTAAAAAGAAGAGTTTCTAAGTTATTCATCTAAGGGAGTTTAACTAGCTGTAGCTGGAGGAAGGTACAATACTGTTTACTAAAAATAGAGAACTAACTCTAAAGCCCATGGAGAAGCATTTCTCTAGGGGAGGAAAAAGCAAGGCTGTGTTTGGGCATTCTGGAAAGTAGCAGCTTCTGTACATTGAAAACAACACAACAAATAGATTGTTTGCTTTGGAAAGCAAGACAGAATCAAATTAAGTTAATTTAGAATTTTGTCTGTTAGAAAATTAAATAGTAATGAATCGGAAACATTAATTATATGTAATACTTATGTGAATCAAAATTAAAAATATGTGAGTTTTGACCAATTAAAAGTGTTGAAATGGAGAAAACCAAGTAAAATGTACTATTTCTTATTATATAGTAAATAAGAAAGAAAGTAGTTTTTGTATTTAGACCTACCTTTTCCTTTACATTATTGATTTGTTTTAGCTGGCAAATAAATTGACCGATACATTTTTTACTCTAAATATATTCCTATTTTATTTACATACTGGCACAGTGTTTCTTTGGAGTTTTAAATTTTCCAATTCTAAAACTCTCCGTGGCTAGTATAAGTGCAGGAGAATTTAAAATATTCCATAAAGCTGAGAGTGAATTATGTTAACTAGGCAACAGGGAGAAGGACGAGCAAGAATAAATGTTCTTTGCTAAGGAAACAAGACAAGGTGGTCTTTCTAGCTCAGGTTTTTGTTTCAGAGATACTGAACAATTTTTCTGATTCTCATTGGAACTCACTATTATTCCCAGCAAAGGGGTCTGAGATAGGCTGCCTGATGATGTGACCTCGCACGTTCCTTTGTGTTTCTTTGTGTTAATGCTCCATGACAGGAAGTTATTGGTGCTTACCTCTTCTGTGAGATGCTAAGCTCTGGACAAACAGGAACAGAAAAACCAACTTTTGTTTAAACAAACCTTGTCCTTGTTGCCCTATACTCATGCTGGATCTTCCTGCAACTGAAAGGTCTGAGATCCTTGGACCTGGTATACTGTGAACAGACCTGGGAAGGAGTGGAGGGGCAACTGGTGTAAGGGTAAAGTTAGTGAAATGCTGACCGCAAACACAGTGCCCTGGGAGGAAAATGGGTTTGGTTTGATTCCTTCTCCCACTGTTCCAGCTTCAGTAATGACCCCCAACTTTCCCAAAGCATTCAAAGCATTCACATAATGTGAAATAGTGCAGAGAACTACCTGTATACTTAGGAGTGTTGGGTGAAATATGGAACTCAACACACACGTGGAAGAAAGGTTTTGTTCTAAGGAAGATCTAAGTATAGACAAAAGCAAAGACTAGAAAACTGTAGCATTCTTCACAGAGTGTATGTGGCTGGTGGTGACTATTGTCACCACAAGGAAACATGGGTAATGATTTGTCCTTCCTTCAGAGCAATAGTGAGCTAGCTCAGGCTAGAACCTGCTTTTTGGTGTGGCTTTGCTCCAGAAACATGGAAATGCTATTCATTTTATGCTCATTCTTTAAGTGCAGATTCTGCAACTTTTTAAAGATCACAGGAGAAGCTGGACAAAAGCAATCACCATTTTCATCTTGAAGGATTTTCTTAATAATGAAAGGAAAGGCTAAAGTGTTATCATACCTTGCATAGTTTAGAATAATATGACTGTTAATGAGATACTTTGGTTACAATTGATGAACAGATATTAAAATTGAGCTATTAACTATAGTCCATAGTTTACATTAGGTGTATTTCCCCCACCCCCCATGTAGCACCCTATTATTACACCTTGCATTAGTGTGGTAGATTTGTTATGCTTCAAGAAAGAACATTTTTATATTTGTACTACTAACTATAATCCATCGTTTACAGTAGGGTTCACATGATATATAGTCCTAGTTTTTATCTTTCAATTTTTATTATAGTAACAGATATGACCTAAAATTTCCCCTTTTAACCACATTCACATATATAATTCAGTGCTGTTAATTACATCTAGGTTGTCTAATTTATTAGTGTACATTTGTTCACAGGTTCCTCTTATAGTCCTTTTCATTTCAGCAGGGTTGGTAGTAATGTCCCCTTTTTCATGACTGATTTTCAATATTTTAATCCTCTCCCTTCTTTTCTTTGTCAGTCTTGCTAAAAAGTTGTAAATTTTTAAATTATTATTTTTAAAGGAGCTTTAGATAACATAAATGTTACATTGAAAATATAGAGGTTTCCCATATACCCCACCCCCTTCCCTTCCCATACTTTCCCATCAACATCTTTCATTAGTGTGGTACATTTGTTACAATTGACGAAAACATATTGAAGTATTGTTGCTAACCATGGTCTATATCTTACATTATGGTTTACACTTTGCACCTCACAATTTTATAGGTTTTGACAAAATGTATAATGGCCTGTATCCATCTTTGCAAGGTCAGGCAGAACAATTCCAATGTCCCAAAAAATGCCCCATGTTACACCCATTCTTCCCTCTCTCTCCCCTCAGAACCTCTGGTGACCACTGTCTTTATATCAATGTCACTAGTTCTTCCATTACTAGGATAATAAGAAGTCTACTTTAGTCCATGGTTCCATTCCTCCCCTATGTTTGTTCATTCCTCAATCTTGAGGATTTGGGGATGGTGATGCCCACTCTTCTTCGGATTGAGAGGGGGCTTAGATCCCATGGGGCAGATGGGAGGAACTGTCTTGCTCACAGTTGTAGATACTCTATTTTTTGGGATGAGTGTTGTCCATCATCATCCTTTTGTTAGTTGTCCTGGGCGAGTCCAGTGAACTGGAGAGTAGGTGTTGGCTGTAAGTCTGCTGAGATTCAGGTCTCAACCAGCAAACTGAAGATTTAAGTCTCTAGGACACATATTTAATGGGTATAGTGCTAATTATAGATTCAAATAAAAGGAGCATAAGAACCATGTGTAGGAAAATTATAAATGAGCCCAACTCTGATACGTTGGGGGAATAAGCTGTCATATATTCCAAGGTAAGGCCCACTTACAGGGTGCCGTATTCCTGGGGTTCTCTGCCCTGCCAATAGTGTTCAGATGTCTCTAGAGCCCTCAGGAGCCCCCCTGCTTGAGGCACTGTTTACTGCAGCAGTCAGTGAGGTCCTCCTAAGACAGGCATAAGCATAAGCTCTTGACGTTTCCAAAGAACCAACTTTTGGTTTTGTTGATTTTTTTTTGTTGTTGTTGTTCTTTATTTCATTTATCTCCAATCTAATCTTTGTTATTTTCTTCTTTTGCTCACTTTGGGCTTACTTTGCTCTTCTTCTAGTTCTTCAAGTTTAGGTCTCTGATTTGAAGTCTTTCCTCTTTTTTAATGTAAGCACTTAGAGCTATAAATTTGCCTCTTAGCAGTGCCTTTACTGTGTCCTGTAAGTTTTGGTATGTATATTTTCATTTTCATTCACCTCGAGATTTTTCCTAATTTCCCTTGTAATTTTTTCTTTAACTCATTAGTTGTTTAAGAGTAGGTTGTTTAATTTCCACATATTTGTGAATTTTCCATTTCTAGCTTCCTTCAGTTGTGGTTGGAGAAGATACATTGTATGATATCAGTATTTTTTAATTTATTGAGAATTGTTTTGTGCTCTAAGATATGACCTATCCTAGAGAATGATCCATGTGCACTAGAGAAGAATGTGTAATCTATTGTTATTGTATTTAATGTTCTATATATAACTGTTAGGTCTGGTTGGTTTAGAATATCATTCAAGTCTTGTATTTCCTTATGGATCTTCTGATTAGATGTTCTATCCATTATTGAAAGTGACATATTAAATTCATTTTGAACCATTAATTTCTTTCTTCAAGTCTGTCAGTATTTGCTTCATATATTTTAGGGCTCTGCTGCTAGGTACATATATATATATAGGAGGTACTGTGAATCGAACTCAGGACCTTGTACATGGGAAGCAGGCGCTCAACCACTTGAGCTACATCTGCTCCCGAGATGCAAATATATTTATGATTGTTATATCTTCGTGTTGAATTGACCCCTTTATCAGCATATAATGATCATCTTTGCCCCTCATAACTGTTTTTGACTTAAAGCCTATTTTATCTGATATTAGTATAACTACCTTAGCTCTCTTTTAATTACTACTTGCACCGTATATATGTATATATTTCCATCCTTTCACGTTCAACATACTTGTATCTTTTAATTTAACGTGAGTCTCTTGCAGACAGTACATATTTGGGTCGTGCTTTTTATTCATTCTGTCAATCTCTTCCTTTTGCATGGAGAGTTTAATCCATTTATATGTAAAGTCACTACTGATAATGCAGGACTTTCTTCTGCCATTTTGCTATTTAGCCTTTGTACATCTTATACTGTTTTTGTCCCTCAATTCTTTCATTAATGCCTGCTTTTATATTTATTTGTTTGTGTGTGTATGTGTTGTACCAAATTGAATGCCTTCTCTTTTCTACTTTTTTATCTGGATATATTTTTCATATAATTTCATTTTGGTTACCATGGGTTAAAATTTAATATCCTAATCACATAACATTCTTGTTTGGTTTGATACCAATTTGACTTCAATAGCACACACATATACTCTTCCTATAATCCTCTATTGCCCACCTTTTTTGTTCTTGTTACCATTTACATCTTTGTACCATGTATGTCCAAATCCATGGATTTATCATAACGTTTTATGCATTTGCATTTTAGCAACTGTAGGACATAAGAAGTAGAGTAACATACCAAACAATACACTACAATAATACTGGCATTTATAATTATCCAAATGGGTAGCTTTACCAGAGATCTTTATTTCTTTATGCCACTTGGAACCATGGTCTAGTGTCCTTTCCTTTTGGTCTGAAGAACTCCCTTTGGTATTGCTTCTAGGGCAGGTCTAGTGGTGATGAATTCCTGCAGCTTTTGTTGCTCTGGGAATGTCTCAATCTCTCCCTCATTTTTGAAAGAAAGTCTCATCAGATATAAAATTCTTGGTTGGCAATTGTTTTCTTTCAATACTTTAATTATTTCAACCCACTGCTTTCTTGCTTCCATGGTTTCTGATGAGAAATCAACACTCTATCTAATTGGGGTTCCCTTCTACCTAACATGTTGCTTTTCTCTTGCAACATTCAGAATTCTGTCCTTGTCCTTTGCATTTGATAGTGTGATTAACATATGACAGGTGTTTTTTTTTTTTTTTCATATTTATCCTGTTTGGTGTTCTCTGGGCTTCTTGGATGTACATAGTCCATCTTTTGCTAGGTTTGGGAAGTTCTCTGTCATTATTTCTTTGAATATTTCTTCTTCCTTTTTCTCTTTGTCTTCTCCTTCTGGGACTTCCATAATGTGCATATTAGTATGCTTGATTGTGTCCCCAAAGTGTCTTAAGCTATTTTCGCTTTCTATAATTCTTTTTTTTCTTTTTCTCCTCAGCCTGACTCATTTCCATTTTCTTGTCTTCACATTTGCTGACTCTTTCTTCTGCCAGCTCCAGTCACTCTTGAAACCCTCCTGTGAATTTTTCATTTCTATTATGGTGGTCTCCAACTGCAGTAGCTCTGGTTCTTTTAAAAATTTTATATCTCTTTATTAAGATTCTGATATTGCTCCTTCATTGCTTTCCTGATATCCTTTATTTCTTTCTCTGTACTTTCCTTCATCTCCTTGAGCATTTTTAAGGTAATATTTTTAAAGGCTTTGTTTGCTATGTCCACATTCTCATCTTATTTGTTGGTGTTTTTTGTATTTTTAACCTCTTCCTTTTGATGGGCCATCGTTTCCTGTTTCTTTGTTTGTCTTGTATTCTTTTGTTGCACACTGTACATTTTAATATTTTAAAATGTTAGCTCTTGGATTTGTTTCCTGAGATATCTGTTTGTAACCATTTGGTCATCAGTTGGAGATTTTCTTGAGCTTCAATGCTGCTATCAGGTAGGTGTGCCCTAGGCAAATGCAGTGTACAGGGTCCTCCCTGTCTTTTCTAGGCCTGTGTTTTGTCCTGGGTTTGTGCTTGTTCACTGTATTGGAGTTTTCCTGTTTACAGGAGTTTGAATGCCCCCTCTATTTCTCAGGAGACAGACTTCCCTCTCCTGAGTGTTTAAAGCAGCCAAGTCTTTGTCCCAGATGGTCTGCCTCTATCATTTCTTACACTCCCTTGGCTGTCCCATGCTGCTTTTGCCTGGAGGGCAAATTTGGGGAGAGAGGGCATGCTGGAGAGGAGTTTCTCAAGTCAGTCTTTCCCAGCTGATACAGGGCCAGAGACTCACAAAGGGTGCACAGACTTTAGAAAGTGTCCTGGAGTGGGAATCAGGAGGGCCCCCAAAATCTTCTTCCATGGCTCCCCAAAACTGAGCTTTCTTGACCTGCCCAGCAAATGTAGGCCTTCAATAAACTGTCCCCCACATACCTCAGAAAGCATAGCATCTTTAAGTCTCTTCTGCCACTGTCCAAGACAGTTTGGGACAATGGCTGCTCTCAGAGCTGGGTCCAACAATCCGAAGTCAACAATCAAAAGCCATGATCAGGGATCATCCATGCCTACCACTTGCATTGGGGAAGAGGATTTTTATATCCCTTTCTGTCACCAGTGAGCTAGCCAGGGGCTGGGCCCTATGAGGACCTGCTGTGAGAGTGGGTTGATGGGAGCTGGTAACCACCACATGGAGAGAACAATTTACTGGTCTTTACCATAATTTACCAGCCTCTTTCCCCCGCTCTTCCCTGGATGCTGTACAGTGTTCTGCTGTCCTCCAGGGTTTCAATTCATTGTTTTCAGACAATTTCAGCCTGTTTAATAATTGTTTTGTGTAATGACTGAAACCTGGTTGTTTTGGTCAGCCACAGGAGTGCCTTTTGAAATATACCAAAGATTGGTCAGTCTTTATAAAGGGTATTTATTTGGGGTAGAAGCTTACAGTTACCAGGCCACAAAGCATAAATTTCTTC
>PVKH010025738.1:0-13359 GCA_004027955.1 Chaetophractus vellerosus | reverse complement strand
CACTGCGCAGGCGCGGCTTTCCCCGCTTGTGGGCGGCTTCTGCTTCTATTCACGGCCGGCTCCAGTTCGCGGGTGGCTGGCTGCGTTCCATTCACAGGCGACCTGCCCTGCCCGTGGCGGCTTTTGCCCTGTCCGTGGCAGCTTTTTGCCCTGCCCACGGTGGCTCCGGCCCGCCCATGGCGGCTTGCCATTCTCAAGGTGGTCTGCCCGCTAGGAGAGGTCCCCGGGAATCGAACCCAGGGCCTCCCATGTGGTATCCCAGCGCGCTCTTTATCCACTGAGCTATCTAGCCGGGCCCGAACTTAATTATTTTTAGTATTTTATTTTTTTCCTAGAAAAAGACCAAATCATTTGTAACAGTTTGAAATAAAACCTACCTTTTAGGATTTGACTTCGAGAAAGCAGGTTTGAATTTGAACATTATGGTTTTTTTTTGAAAAGTGATAAGACATGTTTCTTTTGAGCAACCAAGGAAATGGTAAGGTTACAGTACAAGAAGCTATTTTAATAAAGCAGACTTTCTTTTTTGTATACTGATTATTCAGGAGAAAAACTTTGTAAACTTTTACTAAACCAGACTAATGATTTAAGAAACTTTGAGAAAGAACAAAATTTTAATTTTGCATCAATATACTATCTGATACTAAAGCTTTTAAAATTTTATAGATAGACTCATCAAATCTTACTTAACTTTGACCACAAAAATTCCTTTTCCATTTTCATTACCATAAGGAGAAATTGGGATGTTAAACATGAGTCATGGAACCTCTACAGTTCAGTAAACCTGCAGGGCATCCTCCATTCGATTTCAAAGACTGAGAGTCATTCTTAAGATGATGGTTTCTTCTCCTTGGGGCCTCATGGGGACCCACCCTTTCCACAGGCTTGCCCAATGGCCATTTTCTTGATTCCACTCTCATCAAGCATTTGGGTGTCAACAAAGCTCTAGACCTCACACTCCAAGAGTGTTGGGGTGATTGCCACACCTTACCTAATCTTTGGGTTAGAGTCTTAGCCCCCCTAGTACAGTGAGGTGAAGACAACATTCCCCCTAATCTTTGGCATACAGGTTCAACCCTCTCAGAGCAGTGGGTTGACCACCTGGCCTTCCCTAATCCGTGGGGGACAGGAGCACCCCTCTCAGACTTATGGGGTGCTGACCTTAACTGCCCTAATCTTTGAGGAATGTGCTCCATCCTCCCTGTACCCTGGGGTGGCAAGACTCTTCCTGAACATTGGTTGGGAGCATCCACCCTCTTCAACTGCTGGGGCAAAGTCACCCTCTCTGCATCCTGGGAAGGCAAAACTCTCCCAGAACATCAGGTGGGGACATTCACCCTCTTCAACCTCCCAGGCAAACTCACCCTCTCTGGACACATGAATGGGGTGCTCCTCTCTTGGCCCAAGGTAATGTCTTAATTCCAGATCTCAGCTTCCATGGTTTTATCCTTAAAGCTGTTTCTCTTTCAATGTCTCCTTTCCATGTCCTTTTTAGTACAAGAGAACAGTGGTTTTGTTCATACAGCTCTCTCAAAAACTTTGTTGGTTTAGCATGCAGGAAGCAGGGGTACAAGCCATCAGACAATAAGACTTTCCACAAGTCTTTCCTAGATAACTGCATCTTCAATTCTGATTTACAAGTTCCAAGTTTAACTAAGTCTTCAAATGGGGCACTTTGATTTGGAAACTTGATTTCCAGAAAGTTGGAATTTCTGGGAGCAGTTTCTGTTTTCTTTGTGCCCAAAAGTTCAGTCCTTAGTGTATTTCACTCATCTAGTATTTTGCTATAAGCTGCAAGGGAAGCCAAGCCACATTCTCCATTTACCTTGGAAAATTCTTCACCTAAATGCTCTGGTTCACCATTTTCAAATTCTGTCTTCCATATAACACTGGGAGCTAATCTTGCTAAGTTCTCTGCAATTTTAAAAAATGGATTGCCTTTCTCCAGGTTCCAATAGTAGTTTCATCATTTACTTCAAAGGCATCATAAAAAATCTCTTTAGCATCCATATTGCTGTCAAGTTTCTTCAAAATGATCTAGGCCTTTTCCATCAAACATTTCACATTTCCTCTGAAAAATACCTCTTACCCATTTATAAAACCATTCCAACATTTTGGTAATTTCAAAAGCACTTCCTTACTCCTCAGGACCAAATTCTGTATTAGTCAGCCAAAGGGTGACAATATACCAATAATTGGTTTGTTTTTAGAAAGAGTGTTTATTTGGGGTAGAAGCTTACAGTTACCAGGCCACAAAACATAAGTTTCTTCCCTAACCAAAGTCCATTGCCACGTGTTGGAGCAAGACAGCTGCTGACATTTGCCAGGCTTCAGGCTTCCTGGGTTTCTCTCTTCCTGGGGCTGCATTTCTCTCTGGGCTTAGTGCTTCTGTTTCCATCACAAGTCCAGCTGTAGACTATCAGGTGAATGGCTCACTTCTCTTCTCCTGTGGGCTTCTCTCCAACATCAAAGCTCCAACACCAAAACTGCTTCTCAAAAGCTGCATCTCAAATCTGCTCCCTCTTTCCTTTGCTTGCCTTTTATATTTGATTCCTCCACCCACCAATAGGGCTCAATGCCCTACTGATGTGGCTCAGTCAACATCCTAATCAGAACTTAATCATGCCCAGATGACCAGATCAGTTTACAAGCATGACTCCATATCGCTTTTTGGAATTCATAATTACATCAAGTGGCTACACCCTTCAACAGAAGAATGGAAAAACAAATTGTGTTATATCCATACAATGGAATATTACTCAGCTGTAAGAAGGAATACAATATTAACACATGGGATAACATTGATGAATCTTGAGGACCTTATGTTCAGTGAAGCAAGCCAGGCACTGAAGGACAAATATTACATGACCTCACTGTTATGAATTAAGAAGGGTGCAGACTCAAATAGCTAGAGCCTGAAAGAGAGGTTTACAAGATATAAAAAGGGAGATGAAAGCTGTGAACCTAATCCCATATAGGCAAATTCTGATAAAATGGAAGTGTGTAGTTATGCAGTGGAGTGGCATGACAGTGGTTCAATGATACTATTGGGTTAGGTGGTGCAGGTATGTCAGGGGAATAGGGTGTGGAGGGGAGGTTGGACTGTCCATGGGACTGAGGGAAGGTTTGGGGGAAGGAGCAAGTGAACACGGTGGATTGGTAGGTATGTGGTTGAAACTAAAATGTTGAAAATGTTCTTTTGGCAATAGGGCAAGGTAAGGTTACTGGTTTAGGGCATTGGATGTGGGAGGCATTTGGGACAGGGAGCACCAGGGTCAGGCTTCTAGGGAGTAAGTGAGTGTGTTATATCAGTAGGTGGAGACCCACATAATGAGTGGGAAGGTGTTGGACTCCCATCCTGAGGATGCCTATTATGCTCTTGAGTGGAGAGGTGATAGTCTTTTGGGGTTGTGGGCAGTGCCCAATGGGGGAAGTCAGAATGATGTGTCCGGCCCTCAGGGTTGTTGCCAGTGGTTATGAATCTGGTCCTGCAAATAGTGAAGCCTGGTGGTTGCTGTGGGTCCATAAGGAGTGGGAGGGAAGAATAGAATAGGTGGAAGAGGTGGCACTTTGAGGGTGATGGAAGTGTTCTACATGATCTTGCAATGATGGACACAGGCTATGTTAAGTTTCATCAAAATTTATAAAAGTGTATGGTCCAAAATGTAAACCATAATGTAAACCATTGACCATGGTTGGTAGCTATGTTTCAATGTTTGTACATCAGTTGTAACAAATGTACCATCCACATATAAAATGTTATTAATAGGAGAAGGGGAAAAGGGGGGAGGATGTTGGATATATGGGTGTTCCCTCTATCTTGTATGTGACTTTTCTGTGACCTAAAACTTTGAAGGCAACATGAAAAAAGTAAGATATTGGGAGAATAAATGGAAGAAAAGGTCAATGTACATACAGGACAGCAGATCTTACAGTGATGAAAGTCAAAATGTTAAAAAAAATTAAATATTTTTTCATTATTTTTATTAGCCCAAATTTTTATTAATTTTTAAATTTTTTGTATTTTATTTCTTATTTTTAAAGTGATAATTGTTGTTTCATTTTCTTATTAAGTGTATTTGGCTATTTTGTTGGCTTCATTTTTTGAGGAGTTTTTGGATCACAGAACAGTTGCAGCTGTGGCAGGGGAGGACCATTTGTGTGAGGTGTCAATGATGGGCGATGCATGGGAGGAGGTTCACCTGGGCCTATATATGGGGTATTGTCATGGTGAGTGGAGATTCACACAATAACCAAAAGAATATTGAATTCCCACCCTGGGGAGCTCTGCCACATTGTCTAATGGAACAACAAGAACCCCTGAAGTAGAGAGACAATGGCTAGTGAAGGAGGATTGTCCATTGATGGGCCCTTGATATTGATTACTGTGCTTATGGACCTTTACTCTTGAAATTGAAACTTAGTCTAATATTATAGGGTGCTTAAATGTGGCCTTTCTCTAAGCTGAACTCAGCATATATATGCAATAAGTTCTCCCCAGCATGAGACATGACTCCCAGGGATAAGCTTCCCTGACACTGAGGGATTGCTACCAGGCACAAGCTAGCACTGCAACTGGAAAAAGACCATGACCAAGGTGTGTGTGTGTGGGGGGGGAATGGTAAAGGCAAATGAGTTTATATGGCTAAGAGACTTTAAAGTGAGTCAGGATGTCATTCCAGATGTTACATTTATACATGTCTCAGCAGGATCTCATTGACTGCCAAATTAGACACTACCCCAAAATGGCAGGATTCCTGAGGGCTCTGGAGACACCCAGGCACTATGGTCAGGGCAGATAGCTCATGAGTTTGATGTCTTGCCAGAGGCCCTACTTTGGGGTTTGTGCTTCTCAGTGTGAGAGAATTGGACTGAGTTGTGGTTTCCCTACATATGGCTCTTCTGTCCATTCTATTTGAACCTATAGTTGGTGCTGGAGTTGGTAGGTGTATGTCCAAGAGACTTGCATCTTTAGGCTGCCCAGGTGCCAGCTGGGCCCTTAGCCTCAACAGAGTTTCAACACTTACTCTCCAGTTCAGTAGACTCACCCAGGAAAACTAACAGGGAGGTGATGGTGACAACTACCACACCAAGGAACCAAGAGAGTCCCATCCATTGGCTCTATGGGACTGAAGCACCCTCTCAATTAGAGATGGAGTGGGCATCATATTGCAGAATCCTCAGGATTGGGGAATGAACTATGGACTACTGTGGACTTACTATTGTTCTATTATAAACATTGTGATTCTAGCAATGGAAGAACTTAAATCATTGATGTGGAGGCAGTGGCCACTGGAGGTTCTGAGGTCAGGGAGAGGGAAAACAGGTGTAATATGGGGGCATTTTGGGGACTTCAGAATTGTCTTGAATGGCATTGCAATGAGAGATACAGACCATTGTATGTCTTGCCATAACCTGCAGAATTGTGTGGGAAACAGTGTGAACTACAATGTAAATTATAATCCATGCTTGGTGGCAATGCTCCAATATGTGTTCATCAATTGTGTTGAATATAACACACTTTGGGGGATGTTGTTAATGTGGGGAAATGTGGGGGGTGTGGGGAGCAGGCATATGGGAATCCCCTGTGTTTTCTGTGAATATTTATGTAATCTAAATATCTTTTATTTATTTATTTATTTTTAAATTTTATTTTATTTTTTAATTAATTAAAATTTTTAAAGATACATAGATTATATAAATGTTACCCCCAAATTTTACAGGTACCCATATGCCCCACCTCCCACACCTCCCACAACCTCCCACATATACATTCTTCATTAGTGTGGCACATCACCTGCAATAGACATACACATTTTGAGGCTTCAACACTAAGCATGGACCATAGTTCACATTGTAGACCACACTCTCTCCCACACAGTTCTGTATATTATATGATGATATAAAATGGCCTATATCTGTCATTGCAATGTCACTCAGGTTAATTCCCAAGTCCCAAAAAAGCCCCTGTATTAAAACTGCTTTTCCCTCTCTCTGCCCCCAAAGTGTCCAGTGGCCCCTGACTCCACAAAATTTTGTAATTTCATCCATTGCATGAATCACAATGTCTATAACAGGATACCAGTAAGTCCACTCTAGTCCATAGTTCTTTCCCCAATCCTGAGGAGTCTGGGATGGTGATGTCCACTCCACCTCCAAGTGAGAGGGGGCTTATATCCCATGGTTAAGATGGATGGGATTATCCTGCCTGCAGCTGCAGACTCTCTCCATTCCCTGGGATAGCCATTGTCCATCATCATCTCCCCACTAGGTGTCTTGGGTGAGTCCATTGAGTTGTAGAGTAGGAGTTGCAGCTCCACTGAGCTTTTGGACCCAGCTGGCACATTTACAACCCATACACTCCACTCTCTGGAAGTACACCTAAAACTCCAGCATCACATATGGGTTTGAATAAAAGAGACAGATGGACCATGTGCAGGAAGACATATTTCAGTCAGGCTCTGTCACTCTCAGGAGCAAGGACTCCAAATTAGGGCCCAGTGATAAGGCACCAAACTCTGGGGCTATCTGCCCTGATATAGGACCTGAATGTCTCCAGAGCCCTCAGGAGGCCCTCTGTTTGGGGTGATATCTGCATTGGAAGCCTATGAGGTGTGTATTAATCAGGGTTCTCTCCGGAGACAGAATCAACAAGAGATATCTGTCAATAATATAAGATTTTATAAGAGTCTCTGATGTGATCGTGTGGATGCACAAGTCCAGGTTTCACAGGCAGGCTGCAAGCCAGGGGCTCCAATGAAAGACCGATGAAAGGTCCTTGATGAGTTCTGGGAGAAGTTGGCTGTCCAAAGATGAGCTGGTAAATTCTCTCTGAATGTTGAAATCACTTCCCCTTTTAAGACAGTCAACTGATTGGATAAAAGCATCATCCATTCTTGATCCAATTTCCCTGATTAATGCGGATGTAATCAGCCATCCATGCAGCAAACTCACTGGTGATTGAAGTCCATAAATGCTCTTGTATTACAATTAGCCCAGTGCTTGCTGCCCCCCAAACAACACCCCAAATGTGACACCTCCCCATCACATCACCACAAGAGCATTCACACCTCTGCACTCCCAACCCCACACCCACTAGTCCCAAGTGTTCACCTGGTCCCTTTTCACACACACCCCCTGAGCACCCCAATGGGTGTAAGATGATATCTCATTGTAGTTTTGATTTGCATTTTTCTAATAGCTAGAGATGTCAAGCATTGTTTCATGTGATTTTTAGCCATTTGTATTTGTTCTTTGGAGAACTGTCTTTTCAGGTCACTTGCCCATTTTTTGAATGGGTTGTTAGTTTTTTTATTTTTGAGGTGTAGGATCTCTTTATATATGCAATATATTAGGCTCCTATCATCTAATGGTTGCCAAATATTTTCTCCTGTTGTGTAGGCTGCCTTTTTATTTTCTTGATAACATCCTTTGAGGTGCAAAAGGTTTTAATTTTGAGGAGATCCTATTTATCTATTTGTTTCTTTTGCTGCTTGTGCTTTCAGTCCATGAAACCATTTCCTATTACAAGGTCCTATAGTTGTTTCCCTACATTATCCTTCAGGGTTTTTATGGTCTTGGCTCTTATGTTTAGATCTTTGATCCATCTTGAGTTGATTTTCATATAGGGTGTGAGATGGTATTCCTCTCTCATTCTTTTGCATATGGATATCCAGTTCTCCATGCACCACTTGTTGAAGAGGCCATTGGCCATGTCAAATGTCAGATGACTGTATATGCAAGAATTTATATCGGAACTCTCAATTTAGTCCCACTGGTGAATGTGTCTATCCTTGTGCCAATATCATGCGGTTTTCACCACTGTAGCTTAGTAGTATGTTTTGAAGTCAGGTAGTGTAAATATCTTTTAAAAATACTTAAAAAAGATATTTAGTAGGATTCCATTGAATTCATATATTAATATGACAAAAATTGGAATCTTTACAGCATTGGGTCTCCCCATACAGGAAAAAAATAGGTAAGTCCATTCCCTCCATTTATTTGATCTTCTTTATATTTCCCATTAAAGTTTTACCATATTCTTTAAAAAAATTGTTTTGCTAGGGGACCCCATTCATGAGCCCAACAATTATGTGACATAATGAGACCTATACAGGATGGTCTTTCCCATTGAAAGTTAATGATTTTTGATGATGCTATTTAACATTTACTTGGTAGTAAAATTAAAATATTATTAAATATAAAATATTTTCCCTTGAATATATACTTTTTCAGCACAAATATTTCTACTTATATAGCTTCACATGAATGAGAAAATTTTGGTAGATTAGAACTCCTCTTAGATATAGAGACTAGTATGAATTTTCTTGCTATATATGTTCTAGAGTACTTATCCAGGACAAACAAAATTGAGTAAAAGTGTGAGGCCTCTTTGAAAAGGCAGGAAGGTTGATTTTGAGACTTTTAGAAGGAAGTGAGTGACACAAGGCATACCTTAATTAGATTTATCTTGACTAACATCTGAGTTAGTTAAGGTGTTTCTTTTGGATTATAGGGCTGATGAAGTTAACTACTGCATAAAAACAGCATTCACCATCAAAATGGTGCTTTTTCTAGAAAAAAAAGAAGCCCTGAACTACAGAATGTAGTGAAAGCAGACACATTAAGACTTGGATTTCTTGCCTTCTCAGTCCATTTATGTTCTAATGAGTATGGGAGAGAATTTTAACCAGGCAGGGGAATCCTAATTTATTTTGTAAATGATTTTATTTTTAATAAGAAGGCATTTTAAATTGACTACAGGCAGTTGGGCCCAGGCCAACTAAGTTCATGTTAAGTTATTGTGGAAACATAATAACTCTGGATTTATAATTATTTATTAATTTTCAAAGGGAAGCTCACCTAATATTACCATTCATGGAAGAGTTTTATGCAGTTAGACCAGTGGGAAAGACAGAAAAATGAATAAACAAATAAGTGTATAATGAAAAATTATGGCACACATTCTGGATTTATACATGGGGAGCTCATTGGAGATGATAGCATGACTTAAGAGGAAGTCATTGACATTAAGTCACCATTTGAGGCTGTGTGAGGAAATCATAAAACTGCTCATACAAGTTGATTGTGAAAGGAGAAAAAGGAGATCAGAAAGAACAGAGGAAAGACACAGAGAGCATTTTGGTTCATAATTGAAGAGAAAAAATAAGGCTAAATGATGAGGTGATTAATTGTGATAAGAGAAGGAGGTTGCTGGTAAAGATTTGAAGAAGAAACAGGAAAGTCAGGAATTCAGTTTGAGACATTCAACTTAATCAGTTGATAAGACCCTTTAATGAAAGAGAATGAGTAACTAATGGGTATGAATGCAGGAATAATTGTAGAGGTTATGGAGCTAAATTGAGGTGATTTCTCCAGTTATATTATTCAACTGGTTATTGGGAGGTTAATCTCATCTGGTAAAAGTAATGTGAAATGTGAGAATATGTGATATGAAAAACTATGGGACTTGAAGTGATTGTGGAACATGGAAGAATGATTCAATTATCAAGATGTGGTTTTTCCCCCAGATAGATTTGAATAAACTAGGAGTTGTGATTCCACATTTAGATGTAAAGACCTTAGTAATGTGCTGTGTAACATGCAGTAATGAAGAAGACAGATCATTAGAGTCTACTCTTATGAGGGCAGATGTGGTAAATAGTAAGATAATTATTGAGAAAGGGATAAATAAAATGACATCAGGAATAATGTTCTCAGGAAACATATGCTGAAATGAGCATCCTTGGATTTCATCTGAAAGTAAACATTATGTGAGGTGGAAGATGATGTTTGGGAAGTGGGTTCAATACAATGGAGGTTTCCTTGTGACAGGAGAATCTAGGGCATGGGGTGTAATTGTCATTACAAACTATAAGAAAAGGAAGTTTTGACAATAGGGTGAGGATCTGATTATTGAAATGAGAGATGACATTCCAGGTAATACCTAGGTGTGGTATTTATACCATAAGCATGGCTATTTCCAATAGAATAGACTCTCTAATCTGCCACAAATGAGAAACATGCTTCTAAGTGAGGTGATTTATTGCAAGTGAACAAGCAAGGAATAGGAGAAATCTTCCCAAAACCAGTTCAAAGTGAGAATGGAAGGTAGGGTTTTTATAGGCAAAGAAAAAGAAAAGGTGAGAATAAAAACAAGTAAACATTTTTAAAGTGTTGCCAGGGTTCTTGTGAGGAGGGTTTCTAGAATTTGTCAGTCCTGCATTGACTCAAGCATATTCAATTTGCCCTTAGTTTCAGTGGCTAATAAGCTACAGTTTACATACCAGTGTGCCAATTGCTCAAAGATATCAAGCTTTTTCTCTCTGAGAAAAGTTTCAGATTTACTAGGTTATAAGCTGCTCCTGATACCATTCTGTCTGGTTTTGCTTTAAGACATTATCTTATTCCTCTAAGCAGATCTGAGAAGGTCTGGTTAATATCCTTCAGGGAACTAAGGGTAAACAGTAAACTTCTAAAATTAGATTAAAAGAAAACTGGCTCAACAGTGTATTAGAGTTTTCACAGCTGCCTAACTGAAGAAATTTTTAGTAAGCATATTTTCCAACTACCAGCATATAACCTTTAAAGTATTTGAGATTTGGATAGAAGAAGGAAAAAAATCAACTCTAGCTGTGTCTTTTTCTGGCATGTAAGTTTGTCATATTACCCTAGTTTTCTGAAACTCTCTTTAGGATATTTGTTAAATGGGTAAATTAACCTTTATCAGCAGAGTTAGTGTGAGGATTAAATTTTTAAAAATATGTATTTCTCCAAGCATATTTAATACAACCATTTTCTTCCTGGATTTTAGGTACAAATGGCCATGTTAATCCTAGCTCTGTTTATGATACCTTCTCATTATTTGTGCATAAATTGCATGTAATTATTAATGATAGTTTAGAGGAGAATTTGCAGTATACACATCCTTTCACAAACCTAAATAATGCAATGTAGGGATGTTGGAGCTGATAATGATCAATATAGGCAAGATTTCAGGTACTACTTTCAACTGTTCAAATATATTTTCTCCCAAATCCCTTCATTCTATATCTTTTGAGCCTCCTAATCCTATAAGGATTGTGGGACATGACAATGACATTAAGATCCATATACTTCTGCTGTTTTTTGATGCAGGGGATTTTCATTACTAGATTTGACTGAAGGGAGCTACTGATCCCTCCCAATTGATGAAGACCTTGAACTGATCAACCCCATAATAAAATATATTCTTAAATTTCTTGTTTGATTTCCACATCTACTGGGGGTGATATGTAGAACTCAGCATGAGGGTTTTGTTAGACATCACCTATGGAAGAACCAAGATGATTTGGACAATTGTATCCAGAAGGTGAGGTTCATGGTAGAGCAGGAAGAGTGAGAGTCCAGAAGACAGAGATGGATGTTGGAGAACTAATGCTAGTGCAGAAACCAAGAATAAGTATAACTGAGAAATTCCAGTCTGCTCTGTCTGAGGACCTAATTCCAGATGTGACATTGGTCAGGTATACCTGTGCTTTGGAATCAGGGATGGAATTGAAAGTCTTTAAACTTCCTGGGCTACTTAATGGATTTTCATGTTCTTCTCCATACAATGAAGGTATTCATATCATCTTTATTAGCCAGAGAAGACAAGACCTCCAGCCTCTTGACCCTGGAAAAGAAAAATCCTCCTCTTCTCTTGGAACACAATTCATGACCCTGTTGTTGATTTGGCTGGGGTTACTCCCAGGTGAAAGGTTTGGCATTCATGACAGGTAGACCTTAAAATTATGGTCAAGGCTTGAATCTTAAGGCTTTTTTTCTTCATTCTCAGCTTTCCTCACTTTCTATCTGTCTGGTTGTGAGGGATAATCCAGAGGAAGAAGGATGCCAACTGAGGTAATGACAGTGCCATCACAGGTGAGTAGGGAAATCCTTCTTTAACTAAAATTGCACCTTTGTTGCCAGCAGATGGGAAAATTTCTCCTATTGGCATGTATATTCCAAGTGCATTCAGGAGCTATTCAAGGATCTGAGCTTAAATTAAGTTTTTACAGGACTCTAGAGCAATTATGGTAAGTTAGGAGGTGGTCAATAAGTAATCTCCTTCTAACCATTACAAGAGTTGGTTCCAGTTTCCATAAAGGCTGTGTATTCTCTGAAAAGATGAGTGATTTTATCTTTTTCTCACCCAACCATGGCCTCATTGGAGAAATAATGTATTCAGGAATCATGTTAGTGATAGAAATTGGCCTGGGTATGTGGCAAATAGAGATGATAGAGATAAGTAAGATAGAGATAAGCTGATAATGATAGAGATAAGTAAGATAAGTAAGATAGAGATAAGCTGATAATGATCAATATAGGCAATAGACGTTTATAGACAGAAGACAGGCTAAGTTTTCAGCTGGTGCATTTAATTAATCCAGTGTTACAGGTCCTGGAGTGTAGGGCTAGGCATATTTACCAGAAGCACAAGAGAAGGTTAGTAAATAAAAGGAAATGAGGAATCATTTATTTATTTTCCCTAATTTTAATTTTCTTAAAGTTTTGATGGAATATATTTGCACATTTTGAGATATTTTTTTAAAAACTAAATTTTTCCTTTCATTTGGGTATGCATTCAGGAGTTATATAATAGGTAGAATAAAATTTATGTCCCTGTGAAAAATTTTGAAGATTTGGAGAGACCAGAAGCAATGAACAGGATTCTTTTAATCTTTAACAGACAGATGAGATGAAGATACAAGAGAGATGATGAAATCTGGTATTTATTGGCCCTAGAAAAAGTTGAAATTGGGAGGTCTCCTTCCACAGGAATGGTCAGTTTAAGGCCATGTTTCAGTATAATGACCTCAGGGTCCCTGGCTTGTATCCCTGAAGCATCTGTACTTTCACATTATAATGAATACCTGAAATATGTAGAGTTGAGAGAAAGAGTCCTTTCTGATCCTGAGTTCTGTATGAAACCTATTCAGTTCTGCAGAATTCTGGATATTGTTCCAACATTCCTTGCCATTTTAATGAATAATTTAGATAGAAAGTACTGCACACATTACCTGATTGGATTTGTCCAAATGTATAACATATTCATAAATGGTTCTATGAATGAGAAGAAAATTAGGTCATTTATATAGGGGAATAATCTAACCATAATCATTTTTAAAAATTATATATCAAGTTAGCCCTCTTTTTGTCATTTAATTTTCAAAGAAGCTTTGGGTCACAGCAGAGTCACAGACAGAATACAAGACATTCTTATGTACTCAAACCCCTCCTCCATTTCTCCCCAAACCAAAATTGTTTTGTATGTGAATGGCAGCCCCAACAGAACAGACATATGGTTAGTGATACATAATTCCTCAACATTGTCATTGG
>PVKH010025737.1:0-13361 GCA_004027955.1 Chaetophractus vellerosus | reverse complement strand
ACCTGCCCTGCCCGTGGCGGCTTTTGCCTGTCCGTGGCAGCTTTTTGCCCTGCCCACGGCGGCTCCGGCCCGCCCATGGCGGCTTGCCATTCTCAAGGCGGTCTGCCCACTAGGAGAGGTCCCCGGGAACCGAACCCAGGGCCTCCCATGTGGTTTCCCAGCGAGCTCTTTATCCACTGAGCTATCTAGCCGGGCCCAGAAAGAAATTTAAGACATTAAAAAGGACCAAACAGAACTTCTAGATATGAAAAATAATATATGTGAAATGGAAAATTCACTGAATAGACTTGCCAATAGATTAGACAATGCCAATGAAATATCAGTAAATTTGAAGACAATATCAAATAGTCTAACAATATGTGTGATTAGCATGCAGGAGGGAAGAGGGGTATGAAACTATTTGTAAAAAAATAGTCAAAAATTTTCCAAATTTGATCAAAATTATAAATCCACCTATCCAAGAAGAATGAATACAAACAAAATCACATCAAGGAACATCATAATAATCAAATTGCTGAAAACTAGTGATGAAGATAAAATATTTTAAAATATCCTAAGGATAAATAAAAAAATAAAAAAACAAAATTTTTTTTAAAAATAAGAAAACAAAAATATCGTAAGGAAAGACACCTTACATAAGGAGGAACAAATATAAAAAAGATGACAAATTTTCCTCAGAAACATCAGTCAGAACACAATGAAATGACATCTTTAAAGTACTGAAAGGGAAAAAAGAAACTGTCAACCTAGAATTCTATATCCAGCAAAAAACTTTCAAAAATTGAACGTAAAATAAAGAGTTTTTCAGACAAATAAGTTGAGAGAATTAATCACTAGCATATCTACACTACAAGAAATGTTAGAAAAAGTTCTTCATGGAAACTTAAATCTAGACACTGAAATACACAACTATGAAAAAGAAAGTATATGGGTAAATACAAAAGAAATTTTTCTTAATTTTTAATTTCTTAAAAATTGATTGAGAATTGTGCTCCAGAAAGATGGAGTAGATGTATTTTTCCCTATTCTTCCTACCAAGTACAATGAAAAACCCTGGACATTTTAGAAAACTCTAAAATGTGAAGAGAAGAGTTTCCACTTCTGGTTGCGAGGCTGCTTCGGGTTGGCAGGGCCTGAGGACGTGGGAGTGAAGACTTTCAAATACAAGGTCATGGCAAGACATCTGAAGTTCGCTGCCAGGGTTGTGATGGTACAGGAAGGGAACGTGGAAGGTGTATACAAGACACTAAACAGAATCCTTACCATGGATGAGCTCATTGAGGTTATTAAGCAACGGCGGTACTATGAGAAGCCATGCTGCCAGAGACAGCCAGAAAGCTATGAAACCTGTCCGTGAGCAGATCTACAACATGGAAATGGCTCACAAGATTGACTTCTTTATGCGAAAGAATCGGGACAATCCTTGGCAGGGCTGCTGAGGCTCCTGGATAGGAGGCCCAGTATGAAAATCCTCATCCAGTTCATGTCTCTACCTCTTTTTTTTTTTCCAACCCATTTTCTCTTACCTTTCTCTACAATAAATTCAATTAAGAATATGCAAAAATAAATAAATAAAAATTTTAAAAGCTGAAGAGAAGAAGGCAGACCAGCTAGAGACCTTGAAAACCCAAAGAACAACAGAGTGGTGGTTGCTGGGTTTTCTTTTGCCTCGTTTATGTCAGACTTGGAGCTGAGGAAGCCAGGAACCTGGAAATACCAATGGGTGCAGGCCAAAAAAGCACCCCAAAAATCCTGTTCTCACTAAGTAATAGACCAGAAAAGGAGCGGCCTGGCATAACAGAAAACGTTTGACAATAACGGTTTTACTCCAGCCAAACAGCACATTGCTGCAGCCCACTCCCAACAGCAATGGCTGAATTGAGGAACCTAGACCTCCACCCTTGTAAGGCTATAAAGGACACTCCCACTGGGGTGGTGTCAGAAAAAGCCAAGTAGGGTGCTGTACTTTCATCCTCACTGTCAATAGAAACCACATGGGGGACCTGGACTTCCGTTCAGACCCAGCAGTAAAGGGGCAGAGGGAGAGATATGCCCTGACGAAAAAGGATTTGGGGGCTACAAGACAGCTGTCTTCAAATATCAGAGGTGTTCTCATATGCAAGAAATATTAAACTTGTTCTAACGAGAACTAGGACTGAGTGGAATTTACAAAATACAAATTTAATTTCAATAATAGTGAGGATAATTCAAAGACAGAAGGAGAGTATTTAGAGGGGTTGAGTTTCCCTCACTGGAGGCCAGATGACAAATTGGCAGGAATGCAGTAGAGAGGAATAAAGCATCAGATGGCTGGTTAGACGAGGTGACCTTTAAAGTAACTTGCAACTCTATAATTCTATGATGCTACTTTTCCAGACTTTATGCCAAACCTTTGGCTCCAGCCCATCTATTTTTGTTTTGTTTTTTTTTTTCCACTGTCTCTGGAACTAGTTTTATACATGCCCTTTCCTATATCCACACTTTCTTTCAGGCCATTCTCTCACTCAGGCAAAGCTGACCTCTGTCTTTCTAAATCATATCCATCCATCAAGAACCAATCCATGTTTAGCAAAATAAGCCAGACACAAAAGGACATACACTGTAATTATCATATTTGATAATCAGATTACATACTAATAGTGTCAGGTTATAGAATATAGGTTACCAGGGCCTGGGTTGGGAGTACGGAATGGGGAATTAATGCTTAAATTGTACAGAATTTCTGTTTGGGTAGATTGTAAAGTTTTGGTAATGGATGGTGGTGATGGTAGCACATCATTGTGAATGTAATTAACAGCACTGAATTAAATCTGTGAATGTGGTTAAAGAAAAGAAACAGATTTCACTTTACCTCAAAAAAAAAAAAAAAACAACTCCCAATCCAAATACCATCCTTAATAAAGATGTCTGGGGCTGGCTCGATAGCCCAGTGGATAGGGCGCCGGCATACCACGTGGGAGGCCCCGGGTTCAGTTCCCGGGGACCTCTCCTAGCGGGCAGACTGCCTTGAGAATGGCAAGCTGCCATGGGCGGGCCAGAGCCGCCGTGGGCAGGGCAAAAAGCTGCCACGGACAGGGCAAAAGCCGCCACGGGCAGGGCAGGTCGCCCGCGAATGGAGCGCAGCCAGCCACCCATGAACTGAAGCAAGAGCCGGCCGTGAATAGAAGCAGAAGCCGCCCACAAGCGGGGAAAGCCGCGCCTGCGCAGTGACCAAGTCTCGGTGCGTCGCCACAACGGGGGGGAAGGGGAGATATGTAATAAAATAAATAAATCTTTAAAAAAAAAATAAATAAATAAAGGGTTACATGTTTTAAAAAAAATAAAGATGTCTGTGCCTACTCTAATCTACTAATCTAATATCTCTCTCATACCCTACTTCTTGTACCACCTCTGTGGCAGTTAATTACATACCTTCCACTGACACCTCTTCTACTTCTGTCTTAAACTGTTCTTTAATATCGTATAAATAATTCATCTTCTCAACTAAATTTAAAGCTCCCTAAAGACAGAAACTGAAACTTACACTTTGTGTCCCCTAAATCATTATCTAAGTGCACATAGTAGACACTCAAAAATATTCTTTGGTTTTCAATATTGGAAACTTTTTGACTCAAACAGTTGTTTTATAAAGAGTTAGGTTTTAGACAGGCAAATGGAAAATTCACTGATCAAATCTGGACATTAACTAATACACAGACTTCCAGTTCACATAGAGCGCTGCTAGGATGAGATGCTGTCACTCACTGATGGCATATTCTAACCACAGCTTTTTTAAAAATGGTGAATCAAGCTCTGGATAATTCAAAATTTCCAACCTAAACATGGCTCAGTAAAACTGCCTCAAAATCATTTTTGAACAAAGCAAGATTAAAAGAACCAAACTAGAGAGTGAAAAATGTCAATAATTATGACATTTTGGGGAAATAATCATATTTATTTCTTTATATGTAAAAGGTATTAACGTGTGATATGTACCTAGACTGCATTTTTTATTTGTATATCTTGAAAGGTAAATAAAGAAAAAGTAAATTTGTCATGTGTATGTCATATAGAGCACAGAACACATATATGCTCAGTCTCTAAACACCAACTAATTATTAAAAGTCCTAGACAACATTAAGGAGAATTCCAAAAGTTTGGATATATTAATAAAGATTAGTAAACACTTACTGAAGATTCTGGGTCTGACAGTTCATCCAATAATTTCCTTGCATCTACCACAGCTTGATAGAGTCTCAGATTTTTGCCATCAGAAGCAACAAAGCAAGCACTTGCAGAATTGCAATAGGTACCTGAGAAAGTAAAATAAAGGTTTTGCATTAAACTGTGCAGTTTATTTTTATTATTGGCTGAAGTATGAGAAACAAATATTCATACTTTTTTTAGGTATAACCATGGTTCAGAACCATAATTAAAACATACAATTAATGTATATAAAATTATTAAAAATTCAATAGAAAAATAGATTATGAGAGGGAAAGAATTAAAAACAAACTTCTAAAAATTCTAAAAATATACTTACAGTCTGAAAAGTTATTAAAACTCTCTTAATAACAAACCATTTTATATTTAACAAATATTAATTTAAAAGTTTTCATTAATTTCACAATTAAAATAAACACTTACCAAGACAATAGCTGGGAATAAGAGTTGGAAGCCAAGCCACATTAGAGAAGGCTGAGGTGTGCAAAGAGTTAATTCGAGCCAATTCTGACACTCCTCCAGTGTATGATAAAGGTCCTATAGGGTCTACACGCCACAGAATAAGTTCACTGTAGATTGCATTTGGGTCATGAAACGTACGCGTTGCTGCGTTTCTAAGAGACTGTTTCGAGGAACCTTTTATATATTTTACAGGATCTACTGATCTACTTAATTTACTCTCTGAGTCCCACTGACAATCTGATTCAGGAGTCAACAGAGCATTATGATGAGATGACGTCAATAACAGTGGTAAAACTGAATGACATGCCAAATCATTGAGGTGAAATCGATGACCACAATATCTAAATTTGTGAGATACAGTTAGAACAGTGGTAAAGGCAGATTTATCAGCAAAAGTTACTGCCCACTGATTTAAAGAACCATCTATGTGCTTAGAGACCATCATTACAGTTGGAGCTAAAATGTTCATATTTGTACTGTGTAATCTAGAGCGTGGCTGTGATCCATAAGGACTGCCTACAGCCAACATCTCTTGGTGTAACAGAGGGTGGTGACAATCTTTTGTAGCATTTATACAAGCGTACATCATGATATTTTTACTAAGAGAGCTTGCATCACCAGAGGGAAATGCAACAGGAATCCGAGATGAAAAAGAAACCTGAAAAACACATAATTATATGATTCAGTATTTATTGTTTGCCTCCTCTCAAAAACAGTCTTTCTTTCAAAACACTTCTATTTTCAAAATGCCAGATTTAAACTTCCTAGAAAAAAATACCATTTTCAATTCCTTCATCATCTAATCCTTTTCCTTTATTTAATATTATATCTCTAATCATGGCCTAGCAGAAAACTGAAGAAAAAAAGTTTTAAGTGCCTTGCTTGTATATGAAAATGACCACAACCACCCACCCAGATAGAAATAAAATTGAGATGGATAATAGATAAAGACAGCTGAAGTTAGGTGATAAAACCAAGGGAAGGCAGGGGTCATCTTTAGTCACATTTTTAGGGTATCTTCTTAATTTTATTCATAAAAAAATTGAATTCTCAGAAAAATCAACACACGCATATTCAAATATTCAGTACTGCATTTCAAAGTCAAATTCATTTGCTTTGAATTAACCAGATTAGTAAAATATTCAGTCACTGATCTCCTTTGGTAGCAAGAATAAGTATTTCTTCGCAGTTGTTTATCAAAAACAAAATATTTCAGTAATTCTGAAAACCTGCTAAATCCACATATATTAACATCCTTCTTTTTTTAAGAAATGTAATAATTGCTTTATCAGTAAAATATACCTGGACTTGTCTAAATATTCCAGGATGATATTCATCCAAATACTTTATGTGCCACACTAGAAAGGTACCATCTACAGGGTGTATTGTAAAAAGCATGTCAGGATTCTTATTCCATTCTGCTAGAAGCATTTCAATCTTCCGATCAAGCAGGACTGTAGGCAGTGGCATTGGTACACTAGGTCGTGAATAGGTTCTAGGACTTCCCTCTCTTTCTCCATCTTCATGTTCAGATGATCCTGTACCTGCCTCAGATTCTCTATCCAGGGATAATTCTGAACCAGAAAACAAATTTATCAGTACATACATTAATAGTACTACAAAACTTCATTTACATATGAGACTATATAATAAATGGTATACTATCTTTAGAAACAATAAATCTCTTTCCCAAATTATGGTCAGGAAAAAAACAAGGAAGGAAACTATTCACTAATCTGAATTGAAAATGACTATATTTCTTACTATAGATAAAAATCAAAATTTCATTCACACTATCATTGTTACCATTAGCAAAACCTGTTTCTCTAAAAAGGATACGACTTCCAATGTGATACTTTATTCAAAAGTATTCTAACAAAGCATATTAGTTTCCAGGACCTACCTCAGTGCCTGGTTCATGGCAAATGGTCAATAAATATTTATGGAATGAAAGGAAGAGTAGTAAAAAGGAGGGAGAATGGGAGGGAGCAATGCCAAACTAAAAGTGGTACCACAAAAAGTTAATTTTAGAGAAAGAAAAATATGAACACAGGATACTAACCATGATCTAGTTTCATATGTAAACCCCTCTCTCTTTCCTCTTGTGAATGTTCCTCATCTTCTTTGTCTGCACCATCACTTTCGTGATCTACCTGCTTTTCAGAAAGTTTTCGTAATTGATGCATAAATATTTCAGTAGATGATGTAAAATGAAATTCCTTGTTGTTTAACCAGTGAACTACAAATCCCCCAGTCCCATCATCAACATTAAATGCAGTGCCAGCTAAGACATTTGGAATATCTGTGGAAACAAAAAAGATAAAAGGAGTTCCATATGAATTTTAATTTCTTTAAAAAATATTTTATATGCTTATAATGACTAATTCTATGCTGGCATGGAAAAGGTGCTAAACAAGGCAATATAATTCTAGCAGGATTTTTAAAAACTTTAATTTAACTTAATGGTAAATATAAATATTAAGAACTAATAGCATAGACTTATATAAAATTAAATTACTAATTCAAAAGCCATATACAACAAATGGGATGCATGAGTCTTTAATGAATCCTAGTTTGGCATGAGGAGGAGATGGAAAGAGAAAGCAGAAAAGCAGCTATAAAAGACATTTTTGAGATATCTGGGGAAATTTAAATATGGACTGGATATTAGATATTATGGAGTTACTTCTAATTTTCTTAGGTATGAAAATGTTATTGTGATTATATAAGAGAATTTCCTTATTCTTAGAAAATACTTGCATATGTATTAAGTATATATGATGTCTGCAACTTACTTTGTTTCCTTTTTGTTTTTTGTTTTTTGCAACTTACTTTGAAAAAAGTTAAAAAATATTTATAAAAGCTTATGTTTATAGGAAGATTGAATCAAAATGGAGGATATGAGTATTCACAGTAATATTCTTCCAACCTTTCTAAATGTTTGAAACTTTCCTAAATTAAAATATTGGGGGAAAATAATGCCAAGAAGAAAGGCAGACAAGCAGACAGGGAGGCAGGTAGGCAAACCTAAATATAGCAGAGTTTCTCCATTTGGGGTAACTGAAATCGATGATGTAGATTAGTTCATGTAAAATAGTATAATTTTAAACAGCAACCTCTTTATAACCCATATAATAAATAATTCATTCAAAGTAAAGAAAAAAATTGTTCCCTTTAAAAAGAAGTGGAAGTTTGAAAACAAAATGTACATGATATTCTAGTAGTGCTCTATTTAATAAATATCAGTGTTATTAAATAAAACTCTACATTGTTTCTTTCCAAATCCTGGATAATAGTCCTGGTTTTCAGATAAAAATGAAACAAAACCTTAAAACAGGATTGGTAAACTAACTGTCCAACATTACATCACCTATGTAGCATTTTTGCTAAAAGTGTTTAACCTGAATCTTGGGCAAATACTCAAGACTGCAAAACATTCTAAAAGATAGCTTAGAAAGGAAAAAAGCCAGAGGGACTGTTCTAGATTACAAGAGACTAAAAAGAAAGGCCAATCAAATGCAATGGTTAATTCTTGACTGGATCCTATTATATTTGAATATGAACTATATTAAAGATAATATTATTTTATCCATGTTACATTCCTTGCATATATAAGCAATCCTCTTTTTCTTAGAAGATAGACTTGAAACATTTAGGGGTGAAGGGTAATGTCATCGACAGTTCTACTTTCAAATGACTCAGTCAAAAAATGAGGGAGGAGCAAAGTTGTGTATACATGAGCGGGGTGGGGAACAAAAGCATATATGCCATAGTAACAATTGGTGAATCTAAGAAAAGGGCATTTTAATATTCACTGCACTATTCCTTTGGATTTACTGTAAGTTCAAAAATTTTCACACAAAAAAAAAAAGAGGGAGAAGAGGAAGTGTGCAACAATTCAAAATTATTTGCAATGTATTTACATGCTGTACTCATAAATGCATGATGTTAAATATTTTTAACAAAAGGACAAGATTTTTAAAATAATAAGTAGGTCAGTTGGGATATGTATGGATAAAATTGGTTATAAAAGGTAAAGGTTAGTAAAGGTGTAGAAAGACAAGGCCCAATGGTTACAATGGCATATCCAATCATCAGACTCAACTGTTGTGACAGAACACCTATCCAAGGGGAACAATCCTATTCCATCTGATTAGGGTAGTGTATAACTTAAAAAGTCATGCTTTCTAATATGGGTTGCATTTACTGCATACTATTACTAATTGCATTTGGTTTTGAAGGGAAATTATACTATACTAATTAACCAGGCTGCCACCACTTATGTTCCCAGGCTCAACTAAAGTTCTAATTGACTTGGAACCCTTGGTATATTCTGATGAAAAAAGGTGCTCAAAAATACTTATTTAATATGAAGAATAGAGGCCAGCTGTGGCCCAGTGGATAGGGCGCCGGTGCACCACGTGGGAGGCCCCGGGTTTGGTTTCCAGGAACCTCTCCGAGCGGGCAGACCACCTGAGAGGGCAGGCCGCCGTGGGCGGGGCGGGGCCGCCGTGGGCAGGGCGGGAAGCTGCCACAGGTGGGGCAAAGCTACCGTGGGCAGGGCGAGCCGCCTGCGAACTGAGCAGAGCCGCATGCGCGGTGAGCTGACTCGGCTCGTCGCTGCGGCGTGGGGGGGCAGAGCAGACATAGAAAAACACAAAAAATGAATACACAGCAAGAGCAAGCAGAAAGGGGAGGGATATGTAACAAAAAAAAATTAATATGAAGAATAAACACATGGAGTTAAAACCTAGACAATAATTACTAGGAGATAGGATGAGGCCTGAGAAGGGGTACTGATGCTTAACTAACTAAAGCAGCTGGTATATAAATGGGATCATGGTTGAAAGGGGTAGTCTAGGAATGTAAATGTCAATCGAAAGAAAGCTAGAGAATAATCTAGGAACTGAATAACATAGTGAACCCAGAGGTTCTGAGGATTGTGGTTAATAATATAAACACAAGAATGTTCTTCTATGAAGTAGAACAAATGTACGTCACTATTACAAGGTGGTAAGAATATAGTGATGCAGGGGAAAAATACAATTAATGTACCTTATGAACTATAGTTAACAGCAATATTGTAATATTCTTGCAACATCAAAGAAGATACTATATCAACGCTAAGGGTCAATAACAGTGGGGTATGGGATTTTTCCTTTTGGACTAAGAAAAAATGTTCAAGGTTTACTGGGGCAATGACTGCACAAATCTGTGATGAAAGTGAGAGTCAGACTCTGAGTGTACACTTGGATAGAATGTACAAAGCATGGGACAGTGTAACAAAGTGAACCATGCAGTACAAGATGGACTGTGGTCAATACAAATATGAGAGTGTTCTCTCATAAACTATAACAAGTGCACAGTACTAATACATAGTGCGAATAATAGGGGCATATGGAAAAAATATACCAAGTGTACACTATGGACCACTGTTAGTGGTAATAGTCTGATCATGTGTTTTACATAATCTGTAACAAATGTTCCACAACAATGTAAGGTGTTGGTGGAGGAGTGATGTATGGGAATTCTGTACATTATGTAAGGTTGTTTTGTGAGCTCACAACTTCTCTAATAAAAATTTTTTAAATAAATAGATAAATAAATGCACTGAAAAAAATTACTTAAGTTTTTCTCTGAAAATGACATAGTCCCAATTTTTAAAATGGTACTTTATAATATTATATTCCTATTCCAATTAGGAAGCATTTTAAAAGGCAACATGTAATAACAACATAAAATTTAAAAAAAAAATAGGTTGTAAGGTAGTAAACCCTACTTTTCTATTTACCTAATTTCAGCATATTTATAAAAAATAAAACTTTACCATCCTTTACCTGTAGCAGGGTTGATGCTTGCTGCAATGTGAAAATGACACAGTGCATTAGCATGGTGAGAAATGTGTCTCTGAACTTCATGTGTTCCCATCTGGTCAGGCATTAATTCAGTATGAGTTACAAGAACAGAAGATCTTCTTTGTCCTTTTCTTAGATTTTTCAAATGGTGTATTGTCTAAAATAGAAAAATAATTGCTCAATCAACTCTGGAAGGTCTAATAAATACCAACAAAGCACTTCTGATTATTAAGAATTTTAAGATTTCTCTCTTTATAAAACCTGACCATTTTAAAGGAAACTTTCTTAATTATAACAGAACAAGGTTGGATGTATTCTCCATAATTCTTTATAGTTGAAGGCAAAAAGTAATTGCTCAAAAATACTTATTAATGTTATCTACCAAAACCCTTTTTAAGATTAGACAGTCCAAATTCTGGATTTTTCAGGCTATCCCAATATTGAGATGTGATTTACTGGTCTAAGACTTAAAAAGGAATTCATGAATCTTCCTACCAGGAAGAATAATATATCCTCCCAAAATTCTCACTCGGAACTAAATGGTCAGCTAATAGTCACAAGGACATGATCTCGGAGAGGGACGCCGAGACAAGGGTCCGAGGCCCGGAGGCAGCAAGGTGGCCTGGAAAGAGACAAGGTGTCTGATTCTGCCCCCCACACCGGGGAGATGCACTGTGACCTCAGCTTCCAAGCACGCTGGGCCCCCCACTCCTGCAGCTGCTGGGGCTGGCTGGGCTGGGGGGACCTGGAGGGGGGAGGCAGGGGCCCGGGCACGGGTGCCCCTGTGCAGCAGATGCCCGCGTCCACCCTGCCAGCCTGGCAACTCTGCCTTGCATGGCCACGGCCAACTATTTGTGGGCTGCTAAGTAGCACAGCAGCTGCTCTTTGTGCTAAAGTGTGACACGACGTTTTTCCGGACAGGCTGTGCTCCTGGCCTGAGCAGCGCTGAGCTGCTATTATAAAGAAGAAAACAGGATTAAAAAAAAAAATACAGAATAACAAGGGGAACCTACTGCGATAAAAGTAGAAAGGAAAGGCCTCACTGAAATATTGACCTATAGGATTTGTTAAATCGAGATTTGTCTAGATGATAAAGATTCTCCACTAGTAATCATCTAGACTACTCTGGACATAGGCCACGTCACTCTTGGCATGATCCTTTCTACACATCATAACCCTGCCACACAGCAGTTCCTTATTCAACATCCTAGCCCACCCCTATTCCCATCGTTGTCATAATTTCCCATTCTTTCCCCTGGACCCTCACATTCAATTAAAGTATAGCATAGTGCAATGAGAAATAAATAGATTCAATCCACCACCAAATCCTATCAATTCTTTCTTCATTAAAGTTACACACCTGGTCCTTCCTTTCAATTTCCAAGGCCCTTATTTCTTTGCATAAAAACCACTATCAATTCTATGATGTGTCCCCTGCCTTTGGTCTTCCTGCTATTAGAGTTGCTTATTTCTTTGATAATAGACTAAGAATGATACAGAAACTTCCTGGTCCAAACTTTTTAATTTGATCTGTTTTCACCAGATCTTTCCACATTTATCATTATTTTAAATTAGATTGGCAAGGCTAGTCTAAGACTGGTTATTTTCTCCTAGGAACAAAATTTATAATTTAAGTATATATGCAATTACATGAACTTAGCAGTTAGGAGTGTCCTAGGAAAGGATGTCAGAAAGCAAACAGTCAGACAAATAGGCTTTTCTATTAAAAACTATTTTAACATTATTAATAACATTATTAAAAAGTAGAAACAAATTTGTCAAACTGATTACATTACATATGTTTAGTTACATTTTTTTCTTGTAGTGTAAGTAACAATTGGTAATTCAATTTAACAAACACCTGACAAGCAATATGTTAGGTACCATGGAGATAAAAAGAGGTCTAAAAGCCCTTAGTATCCAAATGTTCATATGCAATTTAAGATAAAACACTTTAAATAAGTTTATATAAATTATTATAAACCTCTAGTTAAAAATGGAATAATTTTTCCCACTAAATTTCAATCTGAAAACAAAATATAACTTTCACTGTTATATTTTGTTCTTAATTCTTTTAATTTCATTTATACTTTGAATGTTGAAAAATGTATAAACAGTGCCCAACCACAGAGTCAGAGCAAGCCTACTTTATATAAAACTTTTAAGGACCACATCCTTAGGCTGTCATACTCATAAAATATCTCTGTTTGGTAAAACAGAAAATCTGCTTTGGCTACACAACCATTAAATTGTTAATGTAAAGGTATAATGTAAAAGCATAATTAGTAATGTAGAGAGATGTTTATAACACATTATTACATATAAAAGGCAAGTTATAAAACATTACCACATAATATGATCCCAATCTTTTAAAAAAAATAAAAATACACATATACACATGACTGGAATATGTATTTACGGATTATCTTCTTTTTCCTCATCTAAATTTAGAAAAAGGATATATTCCTTGTGTAATAAAAAGTCACAAGAAAAATTAAGAAAATTAACAATCTACGTTTACTATAATAAATTTCAGGTGATTTTGAATAATGTGTATATCTCATTTTATTCCCTAATCATAATGGACAGAATAGCTTTATACTATGCTACAATCAATCTAATTTCTGAGAAACTGCTTTTATTTCATGTATAATGTATAATAAAACTGAAAAAGTATTTCACTTTCAAAATATTAACCATGGAAATTGTAAAGCAATCATGAGTTCACTTGCATGTCAAATCTTAATAAGTGCCTTTATTCTTAAGGATCAAAATAGTCATTTTTAATTAGAACAATAAAAGTAAAATTTAATCCTGTTGAAACAAAAGCAAAATATTTTT
>PVKH010025736.1:0-13360 GCA_004027955.1 Chaetophractus vellerosus | reverse complement strand
ACGGATAGTGTTAGTGTTAGGATTAGCAGTAGGGTTTTAGTAGGTTAGGGTTTCATTAATGTTAAGGTTAGGGTTAAGGTTATGGCTAGATTTAGGGTAAGGGTTAGGAGGGGTTTAGCATTAGGGTTACTCTTAAGGTTATGGCCAGTTTTAGGTTTAGCATTAGAATTAGGGTTAAGGTAAGAGTTTGATTTAGGGTTATGGTTAGCATTGGGATCAGGATTAATGTTAGGTTTAGGGATAGGTTTAGAGCTCAGGTTAAGTTTACAGTTTTGTATAGGGTTAGGTTAATATCAGAGTTACAGTTAGTATTAGGGATAGGTTCACGATTAGGTTTAGGTTTTGCTTTAGGTTTAGGGTTAGGGTTTGGGTTAGGGTTAGAGATAAGTATAGAGTTAGGGTTAGGGTTAGGGTTAGGTTTAGGGATAGGGTTAGAAATAAGGTTAGAGTAAGGATAAGTGATAGGCATAGGGTTAGGTGAAGGGTTAGGATTATGGTTAGGGTTAGGGTTAGGGTTAGGGTTAGGATGACAGTTAGGTTTAGGTTTAGATTTTGAATTAGCTGAGATTTAGGGTTTGGGTTAGTGTTATTTTTAGGGTTTGGCAGTGGGAAAGCATTAGGGTTAGGGTTGGTGTTATGGTAAGGTTTAGTGATAGGCATAGGATTAGGTTTAGGGATAGGATTAGTTTTAGGGTTAAGGTTAGGGTTAGTGTTAGGGTTAAGGCTATTGTTAAGGTTAAAGTTATGGTTAGGATTAGTGTTAGGGTTAGGTTTATGGTTAGGTTTAGGGATAGTGATTGGGTTAGGGTTATGTTTAGGGATAGTGTTAGTGTTAGAGATAGGGATAGGTTTAGCATTAGGCATAGGGATATTTTTGGGGTTATGGTTAGGGATATGTTTATGGTTGGCTTTAGGGACAGGCTTAGCTTTAGGGTTAGGAATAGGTTTAGGTTTAGGTTTAGTGATAAGTTTAGTTTTGGTGTTAGATTTAGGTTTAGAGCTAGTCAGGTTTCATGTGTGGTTTAAAATTAGATTTAGCATTAAGGTAAGGGCTATGTTTAGGTTTAGTGTTAGGGATGGTGATAGGTTAAGGGTTATTGTTATGGGTTGGATTAGGGTTAGGTTTAGTGATATGGTTAGGGTAAGGGTTACAGTTAGGTTTTGGTTTAGAGATAGCGATAGGATTATGTTTAGCATTAGGGTCAGGTTTAGGGTTATGTTATGTTTAAGGTTAATGCTAGATTTAGAGATATTGATAGGATTAGTGTTAGGGTTAGTTTTAGAGTTAGGGTTATGGTTAGGGTCAGTGGTTAAGGTTAGGGTTAGGATTAGGGTTTGGTTTATTGATATTGATAGGGTTAGGATTAGGGTTTGGGTTATGTTTAAGGCTATTGTTAGGTTTATGGTTGGGGATATGAAGAGGGTTAGGGTTAGCTTTATGGTTAGGCTTAGGGATAATGATTGGGTTAGGGTAATGGTTAGCTTTAGGATTATGATTAGGGTTAGGGTTAGGTGATAGAGTTAGGGTTATGGGTTAGGGTTAGGTTTATGGTTAGTGTTAAGTTATAGGTTAGGTTTAGGATTATGGTTAGTGTTAGGGTTAGTGTTAGGGTTAAGTTTAGGGGATAGTGTTAGGGTGAGCATTGGAGATAGTGGTAGAGGTTAGGGTTAGTTAAAGTTAGGGTTAGGGTTAGGGTTAGGGATAGGGATAGCATTGGGGTTATGTTTATGTTTAGGATAAGTGTTATGATTAGGGATATGAATAGTTTAAAGTTTAGGGTTAGGGTTAAGGATAGCTGTAGGTTTAGGTTTAGGTTTACTGATAAGGTTAGGGTTAGAGTTAGGTTTAGCTTTAGGTTTAAGGTTACCATTACGGTTACGGTAAAGTATACAGTTAAGGTTAGGGTTAGAGTAGGACTTAGGTTTAGGTTTAGGGTTAGCAATAGGGTTAGGGTTATGGTTAAGGTAGGGTTAGAGCTTGGTTTAGCATTAGTGTTAAGATTAGATTTAGGGTTAGAATTAAGGATATGGTTAGTTTTAGGGTTAGTGCTAGGGTTAGGGCTAGGTTTAGTGTTAGGTTTAGGCATAGGTTCATGGTTAGGTTTAGGGGTATGGATAGGGATAGAGTAACAGTTTGAGTTAGTGTTAGGGTTAGCGTTATGTTTAGGTTTAAGGATAAGGTTATGGTTGTGGTTAATTTTATGGTTAGATTTAGGGATAGCAATATGTTAGGGTCAGGGTTAGGTTTGGGTTAGGGTTATGAATAGGGCTTAGGTTTAGCATTAGGGTTAGAGTTAGTGTTAGGGTTAGGGTTAGGGTTATGAATAGGGCTTAGGTTTAGCATTAGGGTTACAGTAAGGATTAGGGTTAGTGTTAGAGTTAGGGTTAGAGTTAAGTTTAGTGTTAGTGTTAAGGATAAGGTTCATGTCAAAGTTAGGTTTATGGTTAGGGTTAATGTTTGGGTTAGATTTACTGGTTTGGGTTAGTGTTACGGTAAGTGTTAGTTATAGTCTTAAGGTTAGGTTTTGGGTTAGGGTTAGGGTTAGGGTTAGTGTCAGGTTTAGTGTTATGGTTATGGTTAGGGATAGGGATAGGTTTAGGGTCAGGGATAGGATTAGAGTTAGGTTTAGGGTAAGGTTTAGATTTAGGGATAGGGATAGGGTTAGGTTTAGGGTTAGGATTAGCATGAGGCTTAGCATTAGCATTAGGTTCAGTTGAGGGATAGTTTTAGGGATAAGGATAAGGTTGGGGTTAGGATTAGGATAAGAGTTAGGGTTAGGGTTAGGGAAAGGTTTTGAGTTAGGTGTAAGTTTTGTATTAGCAGTAGGTTTAGTTTTAGGCTTAGGTTACATTAGCATTAGGGATATTAGGGTTATGTTTATTGTTAGGTCTTGAATTAGTGTTAGATTTAGGGTTAGGGTTAGGGTTAGGGTTAGGTTTGGTTTAGAATTAGGCTTACAGTTTTTGTTAAGGTTAGGGACAGGTTTAGTGTTAGGGTTAGGGTTAGATTTAGTGATTGGGATAGGTTTAGGGTTAGGCTTATGATTAGGTTTAGGGATAAGGATAGGGTTTGGGTTAGGTTTAGGTTTATGGATAGGGCTAGGCTTAGGGTTAGGCTTGTGGTTAGATTTAGATTTAGCATTAATTTTATGGTTAGAGTAAGGGTTAGGTTTAGGGTTAGTGATAGGATTAGGGTTAGGCTAGGTTTTGTGTTAGTGATTGGGTTAGTGTTAGCATTTGGTTTAGGGTTAGGGATTGGGCTAGCATTAGGCTTACAGTTAGGTCTATGGTTAGATTTAGGATAGCATTAGGATTAGGAATGGGTTTAGGGTTAGGGTTATGGCTAGATTTAAGGGTATTGATATGATTATCATTAGGATTCATTTTAGAGTTAGGGTTATGGCTAGGGTTAGTGGTGTGGGTTAGGTTTAGGTTTAGGGTTAGGTTTAGGGTTATCATTACAGTTAGGTTTAGGGATAGTGATTGATTTAAGGTTATGTTTAGGATTAGTGTCAGTGTTAGGGATAGGCATAGGTTTAGCATTAGGGATAGGGATATTTTTAGGGTTATGGTTAGGGGTAGGTTTAAGTTTAGTTTTAGGAATAGGCTGAGCTTTAGGGTTAGGGATAGATCTAGGTTTAGGTTTAGGTATAGCAATAAAGCTATGTTTAGGGTTCAGGTCAGGGTTAGGGATAGTCTTAAGCATCAGGTTTGGTTTAGCAATAAGTTTAGCATAAATGTAAGGACTGGGTTTAAGTTTAGAGTTAGGGATGGGGAGAGGTTAAGGGTTATTGTTATGGTTAGGAATAGGTTGGGTTTAGGAATTGGTTAGGAATATATGGTTAGGGTTAGGTTTACAGTTAGGTTTTGGTTTAGGGATAGCAATAGGTTCAGGGTTAGAGTTAGGATTAGGTTTGGGGTTTTGTTAGGGTTAGGGTTATGGCTAGATTTAGGGATATTGATACAAATAGTGTTAGTGTTAGTTTTAGAGTTTGGGTTATGGTTAGTGTTAGTGGTTAGTGTTAGGTTTAAGGTTAGGGTTTGTGTTATGGTTAGGTTTAGTGATATAGATACGGTTAGGGTTAGGGTTTGTGTTATGTTTAGTTTTAGTGTTATGTTTAGGGTTTGGTATATGGAGAGTGTTAAGGTTACCTTTACAGTTAGGTTAGGGTTAGCTTAACGTTATGATTAGGGTTTGGGTTAGGGTTAAGGTTAGGTTTAGGTATAGGGGTTAGTGTTAGGGTGAGGAATGGGGTTACTGATAAAGGTTGCAGTTAATGTTAGGGTTTTAGTTAGTGTTAGGTTGTGTGTGAATAGTATGTTTAGTGTTAGGGTTATGTTTAGGTTTAGGTTTAGGGATAAGCTGAGATTTAGTGTTTGGTTAGGGTTGGATTTAGGGTTAGGGATTGGGATAGCATTAGGTTTAGGGTTAGGGTTATGGTAAGGATTAGGGATAGGCATAGGAATAGGGTTAAAGATAGGATTAGTTTTAGGTTTAGGGTTATGTTTAGGTTTATTGTTACGGTTAATTTTAGCTTTAGGGTTAGGGTTTTTGTTAAGGTTAGGGTTAGGGTTGGCATAATGGTTAGGGTTAGGGATTGTGTTAGGTTTAGGATTAGTGTTAGGGATATGGTTAAGTTAAAGGTTAAATTTTCCATTAGCAGTAGTGTTAGGGTTAGGGTAAGAGTTAGGGTTAGGTTTAGCATTAGGGTTATGGTTATGGTTAGGGTTGGGGTTAGTTTTAGGGATAGGTTTAGATTAGTGATATCATTAGGGTCAGGATTAAGTTAGGCTTAAGGATCATTTTATGGTTAGGTTTAGAGTTAGGGTTAGAGTTATGGTTAAGGTTAGGTTTAGGCTTAGGTTAGATTTAGGGATAGTAGCAGGGTTAGGGTTAGGATAAGGGTTAGAGGTAGGGATAGGGTTAAGATTAGGTTTAGGATTAGAGTTAGAGTTAGAGTTAGAGTTAGGGTTAGGGATAGGGATAGGGTTAATGTTAGGGTTAGGATTAGAGTTATTGTTAGGGTTAGGGTTAGGCTTAGGGTTAGGGTTGGGGTTAGAGATAGAGTTAGGTTTAGGGTTAGGGTTAGTTATAGGAGTTAGTGTTAGTGTGAGGGTTGGGTTATTGATAGAGGTTAAGGTTAGTGTTAGGGTTATTGATAGGATATCATTAGGGTTAGTGTTAGGGTTATGGTAATGATTAGGATTAGGTTTAGGATTAGAGTTAGAGTTAGGGATAGGGTTAGGGTTAGGGTTACGGATAGGGATAGGGACAGGCTTAAGTTTTGGTTAGGGTTAGAGTTAGGGTTAAGGTTATGGAGAAGGTTAGGTTTTGTTTTAGTTGTAGGGTTATGGTTAGGGTTAGAGTTAGGTTTAGCATTAGGGTTAAAGTTAGGTTTATGGTTAGGGTTTGAGTTAGGTTTAGGTGTTTATGTTAGGGTTTGGTTTACTTTAATTGATAGGGAAAGATTTAGGTTTAGGATAGATTTTGTGTTAGCAGTAGGGTTAGGTTTAGTGCTCAGGAGAAGGTTATGGATGGGGTAGCTTTAGGGTTATTGTTAGGGGTATGGTAAGTTTTAGGGAAAAGCAAAGGAATAGCGTTAAGGATGCAGTTGGGGTAGTCTTAGGGGTAGGGTTAAGGTTATTGTTAAATTTTGGGATAAGTTTAGGGTTAAGTTTAGGCTTATGTTTAGTGTTAGTTTTAGGGTTAGTGTTAGG
This sequence comes from Chaetophractus vellerosus, assembly GCA_004027955.1. NCBI lineage: Eukaryota > Metazoa > Chordata > Mammalia > Cingulata > Chlamyphoridae > Chaetophractus > Chaetophractus vellerosus. Next base: position 7,642 of record PVKH010025736.1, on the reverse strand, counting down.
TTTAGGGAAGGTTTTAGGGTTAGGATTACAGATAGGGATTCAGTTTGGGTTAGGGTTAGGGTTAGTTTTAGGGTTAGTTTTAGCATTAGGTTCAGATTAAGGATAGGGTTATGGTTAGTATTAGGATTAGAGTTAGGGTTAGGGTTAGGGAAAGGTTTAGGGTTAGGTTTAGTATTAAGGTTACAGTTAGGGTTAGGTTTATTGTTTGGTTTAGGGTTAGGGTTAGGTTTAGTTTTAGGCATAGCGATAAGTTAGGGCTAGTGTTAGAGTTAGGATAAGGGTTAGGGTTAGGGATAGTTTTAGGTTAGGATTAGGGGTGTGGTTAGGGATAGGGATAGGGCTAGGTTAGAATTAGAGTTAGGGTTAGGGTTAAGGATAGGCTTAGGGTGAGGGTTAGGTTTTTCTATAGCAATAGCTTTAAGGTAAGTTGGCATTAGGGTTAGAGTTAGGATTAGGGTGAGAGTTAGAGCTAGGGTTAGGGTTAGGATTAGATTTAGGGATAGGGATATGTTTAGGGTTAGTGTTATGCTCAGGGTTAGCACAAGGTTTAGAGTTAGGTTTTGCATTAGCCATAGGGTTAGTGTTAAGTTTAAGGTTAGGATAAGTATTAGGGTTAGGGATGGGGTTAGGGTTAGGGATAGGGTTAGGTTTAGGATTAGGGTTAGGGATAGGAATAGGTTTAGGTTTAGGTTTAGAATTAGAGTTAGGTTTAGTGTTAGAGTAAGGGGTAGTTTTTGAGTTAGAGGCAGATTTAGGGTTAGGGTTAGGTTTAGTGACAGGGTTAGGGTTAGGCTAGGTTTTGTGTTAGTGTTAGGGTTATTGTTAGTGTGGTTTAGGGTTAAAATTGGAATATTGTTAGGGTTAGAGTAGGGTTCAGTTAGGGTTAGGGTTACAGTTAGCAGTTAGGGTTATGGTAAGTGTTTTGTATAGGGAAAGGTTAAGGTTAGTTATAGGGTTAGGGTTAGGGTTAGCTTTAGGGTCAGGTTTAGGATAGCAGTTAGGTTTAGGGTTAGGTTTTGCATTAGTGGTTGGGTTAGCATTAGGGTTAGGTTTAGTACTAGTGTAGGGTTAGGGTTAGGGTTAGAATTAGGGTTAGGGTTAGGGTTAGCATTAGGGTCAGAATTAATGTTAGGTTTTGGAATAGGTTTAGTTTTAGATTAGGTTTAATATTAGGATAAGAGATAGGGAACCTAATATTAAACCTAATCTAAAACTAAACCTGGCAATGTTGGAGTTAGGGTTATGGCTAGGGATAGGAATGTGGTTAAGTTTAGGGTTATGATTAGAGTTAGGGTTAGGGTTACAGTTAGGGTTAGCTTACAGTTTCTTTTGGGTTTGGTTTAGGTGTTAGGGTTAGGGTTAGGGTTAGGTTTAGAGTTAGTGTTAGTTTTAGGCTTAGATTTATGGTAGGGATAGTGATAGGTTCAGTATTAATGTTAGTTTTTGAGATATGTTTACCATTAGATTTAAGGTTAGAGTGAGCATTATGGTTAAGGTTATGTTTTGGGCTAGGATTAGATTTAGGCAAAGTGATAGGCTAGGTTAGGTTTAGGGTTAGGATAAGGGTTAGAGGTAGGTGTAGGGTTAGGGTTAGGGTTAGGTTTAGGGTTAGGGATAGGGATAGGGTTAGGGTTAGTGTTAGGATTAGTATTAGAGTTACAGTTTGGGATAGGGATAGTGTTAGGATTGATGTTAGGTATTGCATTAGTGGTTGGGTTAGTGTTAGGGTTATGGTTGGGTTAGTGTTAGGTTTCTAGTTAGGGTTAGGTTTAGAGTTAGATTTAGGGTTAGTGTTAGCATTAGGGTCAGGATTATTGTTAGGTTTTGGGATAGGTTTACTTTAAGTTTAGGTTTAGGGTTAGGATAAGAGATAGGGAGAGGGATAGTGGCAGTGTTAGATTTAGGGTTAGGGATAGGGATAGGAATAGAGTTAGGTTTAGAGCTAGGATTAGAGTTATGGATATGGTTAGGGTTAGGGTTATGGTTACAGTTTATTTTGGGTTTGGTTTAGGTGTTAGGGTTAGGTTTAGGGTTAGCATTAATGATGGGTTAGGGTTAGGGTTAGGGTAGTTTTTGTGTTAGTGTTAGGTTTATGGTGAGTTTTCATGTTAGATTTAGGGATAGTTTTAGCAATAGGCTTAAGTTTAGATTTATGGTTAGATTTAGGGTTAGGGTTAGGGTTAGCATTAGGGTTTGGGTTGGGTTTAGGATTAGGATTAGGGAAAGGGATTCGATTTGGGTAGTGTTAGGTTTAGTAAGAGAGATATGGTTAGGGTTAGGTTTTGATTTAGGGTTAGGGTTAGAATTAGGGTCATATTATGGTCAGGTTTAGGGGTAAGGATAGGGTTAGGTTTAAGGTTAAGTTTAGGGTTAGGGTTAAAAATAAGTTTAGGGTTAGGATTTTGCATTCATGGTATGATTAGTTTTAGCTTTAGGTTTAGCTTTAGGGTTACAGTTAGGGTTAAATTTAGGGTTAGGTTTAGTGGTTAAGGTTAGGTTATGGTTAGGTGTAGTGAAAGGTTAGGGTTATGTTTATGGTTAATTTTAGGGTTATGGCAGGTTTTGTGTTAGTGTTAGATTTAGGGTTATTGTTTGGGTTAGGGTAATGTATAATGATAATATTAGATTTAGAGTTAGGGTTATGGTAAGGTTTAGGGATAGGCATAGGGATAGGGTTAAGGATAGGATTAGTGGTAGTGTTAGGGTTAGAGTTTTAGTTACCATTGAGGTTAGGGATAGGGTTCTGTTAGGTTTAGGATTAGGGTTAGTGTTAGGTTTAGGGAAGGTATTAGGGTGAGGATTACAGATAGGGATTGAGTTTAGGTTAGAATTAGGGTTAGATTTAGGTCAAGGGTTACAGTTATTTTTAGATGAGTGTCATGGTTAGGGAGAGGGATAGGGTTAGGCTTAGGGTTAGGATTAGAGTTAGGGTGTGGGTTAGGGATATGGTTAGGTTAAGGTTAGGTTTTGCATTAGTGGTAGGTTAGAGTTAGTTTTAGGATTAGGGTTAGGGTTAGAGTTAAGGTTAGGTTTAGCCTTAGATTTATGGTAGGGATAGCGTTAGGTTCAGGATTAATGTTAGGTTTTGAGATAGGTTTACAGTTATGTTTAAGGTTACGGTTAGCGTTATGGTTAAGGTTAGGTTTTGGTTTAGGTTTAGATTTAAGGAAAGTGATAGGCTAGTGTAATGGTTTAAGTTTGATTTAATTATGAATTCCAAAAATATAGATTAGATTATGTTTGTAAGCTGGTCTGTTCATCTGGGCATGATTGAGTTGTGAGTAGGGCATTAACTGCCATGTCAGTGAGACGTTGAGCCCTGTCCCTCGGTGGGCGTGGTCTAAAGTATGGAAGGCTAGATAAGATTAAGCAGAGATTTGGAGAAGCAGATTTGAGAAGCAGTTCTGATGTTGGAGTGAGCCGATCACCGGATAGGCTACAGCTGGCCTTGTGGAGAGACGCAACACAGAGAGTCTCATAGTCTTCAGCTGAACTCGTGAAGGAAACAGAAGCTAAGCCCGGAGAGAAATGCAGCCCCAGGAACAGAGGAACCCGGAAGCTTGAACCGTGGAGATGTCGGCAGCCATCTTATTCCAACACGTGGACTTGGGTGAGGGAAGAACTTTATGCTTTGTGGCCTGGTAACTGTAAGCTTCTACCCCAAATAAATACCCTTTATGAAGACCGACCAATATTTGATATATTTCAAAAGGCACACCTTTGGCTGACCAAAACAACTAGGTTAGGGTAAGGGTTAGGATAAGGGTTAGAAATAGGGATAGCGTTAGGGTTAGTTTTAGTGTTAATAGTAGGGTTAGGGTGAGTTTTTGGATTACAGTTAGGGATAGTTGTAACAATAGGTTTATGTTTATTGCTAGGATTAGATTTAGGGTTAGGCTTAGTGATAGGGTTGGCATTAGGGTTAGGAATAGTGTTAGGTTTAGGGATAGGTTTTGCATTAGTGGTTGGGTTAGCGTTAGGGTTAGGGTTAGGGTTAGGGTTGGGTTAGGTTTAGGGTTAGAGTTAAGGTTAGGGTTATGGTTAGGATTAGATTTAGGTTTAGTGTTAGCATTAGGGTCAGGATTAATTTTAGGTTTTGTGATAGTTTTAGTTAGGGTTAGGGTTAGGATTAGGGTTAGGGTTACAGTTTGTTTTGTGTTTGGTTTAGGTGTTAAGGTTAGGGTTAGGGATAGCAATAGTGATAGGGTTAAGGTAGGTTTTGTGTTAGTGGTAGGGTTAAGGTTAGTTTTGGGATAGATTTAGGGATAGTTATAGCAATAAGTTTAAATTTCAGGTTAGTGTTAGATTTACCTTTAGCGTTAGGTTAGGTTTAGGGATAGGGATAGTTTTAGCATTAGAGATGGGTTTAGGATTAGGATTAGGGAAAGGGATTTGTTTTGGGTAAGTTTAGTTTTAATGAGAGAATTAGGGCTAGGATTAGATTTTCATTTAGGGTAAGGTTTGAGTTAGGGTCAGATTAGTGTCAGGGTTAGGGAAAGGGATAGGGTTAGGTTTATGGATAGTGTTAGGGTTAGGATTAAAGAGAAGCTTAGGGTTAGGTTTTGCATTAGTGGTATGGTTAGTTTTAGGCTTAGGTTTCACTTTAGGGTTACTGTTGGGTTAAGTTAAGGGTTAGGTTTAGTGGTTAGGGTTAGGTTACAGTTAGGTATAGGGAAAGGTTAGGGTTATGTTTAGGGTTAAGTTTAGGGTTAAGGCAGGTTTTTATGTTAGTGTTAGATTTAGGGTTAGTGTTTTGTTTAGGGAAATGTATAAATATAGTGTTAGTTTTTGGGTTAGGGATATGGTAAGGTTTAGGGATAGGCATAGGGATAGGGTTAAGGATAGGATTAGTGGTAGTGTCAGGGTTAGAGTTTGGGTTACTGTTAAAGTTATGGAAAGGTTTAGGGATAGGTTTAGATTTAGGGTTAGTGTTAGGTTTCGGGAAGGTATTTGGGTTAGGATTATGGATAAGGATTTGGCTTGGGTCAGAATTAGGGTTAGATTTAGGGTTAGGGTTACCATTATTTTCAGATGTGGGACCGGGTTAGGGAGAGGGATAGGGTTAGGAGTTGGGTTAGGGTTAGAGTTAGGGTGTGGGTTAGAAGTACGTTTAGGTTTAGGCTTAAATTTATGGTAGGGATAGTGTTAGGTTCCAGGATTAATGTTAGGTTTTGAGAAAGGTTTATTGTTAGGTTTAAGGTTAGGTTTAATACTATGGTTAAGGTTAGGTTTTGTGTTAGGTTTAGATTTAGAGAAAGTGATAGGCTAGGTTAGGGTTAGGGTTAGGATAAGGGTTAGAGATACAGATAGGTTTAGTTTTAGAGTTAGGTTTAGGGGTAGAGATAGGGTTAGGGTTAGGATTAGGATTGGAGTTAGGGTTTGGGATAGGGATAGATTTAGGTTTAGGGTTAGGTTTTGCATTAGTGGTTGGGTTAGAGTTAGGTTTAGGTTTAGAATTAGGGTAGTGTTAGCATTAGAGTTAGAGTTAGGGTTAGCATTAGGGTTAGATTTAGGGTTAGTGTTAGTGTTAGGGTCATTATTATTGTTAGGTTTTTGGATTGGTTTAGTTTTAGTTTTGATTTAGGGTTAGGATAAGAGATAAAGATAGGGATAGTGGCTGCGTTAGAGTTAGGGTTAGGGCTAGGGATAAGAATAGAGTTAGGTTTAGGGTTAACATTAGAGTTAGGGTTGGGGTTAGGGTTAGGGTTACAGAGTGTTTTGGGTTTGGTTAAGGTGTTAAGTTTAGGGTTATGGTTAGCATTAGCGATAGGGTTAGTGTTAGGGTAAGTGTTAGGGTAGGTTTTGTGTTGGTGGTAGGGTTAGGGTGAGTTTTTGTGTTAGAGTTAGGGATAGTTATAGCAATAGGCTTAATTTTAGGTTTAGGGTTAGATTTAGGGTTAGGGTTAGGGTTAGTGTTAGCGTTAGGTTTTGGGATGGGTTTAGGAATAGAATTAGGGAAAGGGATTCTATTTCAGTAGGATAGGGTTAAATGAGAGAGATAGGGTTAGGGTTAGGTTTTGATTTAGGATTAGGGTTAGAGTTAGGGTCAGATTAGGGTCAGGGTTTGGGATAGGGATATGGATAGGGTTAGGTTTAGGGTTAAGATTAGGGTTCGGGTTAAAGATAAGGTTAAGGTTAGGTTTTGTGTTAGCAGTATGGTTAGTTTTAGGGTTAGGTTTCCCTTTAGGGGTACTGTTATGGTTAAGTTTAGGTTTAGGTTTAGTGGTTAGGGTTAGGTTATGTTTAGGTATAGAGAAAGGTTAGGGTTATGTTTAGAGTCAAGAATAGGGTTAAGGCAGGTTTTGTGTTAGCATTAGATTTAGGGTTAGTGTTTGTGTTAGGTTAATGTATAATGGTACTGTTAGATTTAGGGCTAGAGTTAATGTAAGGTTTCTGATAGGCATAGGGATAGGGTTAAGGATAGGATTAGAGGTAGTGTTAGGATGAGAGTTTGGGTCACTGTTAAGGCTAGGGATAGGGTTAGAGTTAGGTTTAGGATTAAGGTTAATGTTAGGTTTAGGAAAGGTATTAGAGTTAGGATTATGAATAGGGATTGGGTTTTGGTTAGCATTAGGGTTAAATTTAGGTTTAGCGTTATTTTCAGATGAGTGTCAGCTTTAGGGAGAAGGATAGGGTTAGGATTAGCATTAGGATTAGATTTAGGGTGTGGGATAGGGATACGGTTAGGTTTAGGGTTAGGTTTTGTATTAGCAGTAGGTTAGATTTAGGGTTAGGATTAGGGTTAGGATTAGAGTTAGGGTTAGGCTTAGGCTTAGATTTATGGTAGGGATAGGGTTAGGTTCAGGATTAGTGTTAGTTTTTAAGATAGGTTTACTGTTAGGTAAAGTTAGGGTTAGCATTATGCTTAAGGTTAGGTTTGGGGTTAGGTTTAGATTTAGAGAAAGTGATAGGCTAGGTTAGGTTTAGGGATAGGATAAGGGTTTGAAATAGGGATAGGGTTAGGGTTAGAGTTAGGGTTAGGGTTAGGGTAAGGATTAGGATTAGAGCTAGTGTTCAGAATAGGAATAGGGTTAGGGTTAGGGTTAGGTTTTGCATTAGAGGTTGGGTTAGCGTTAGGTTTAGGGTGAGGATTAGGGTTAGGGTTAGGGTTAGGGTTAGTGCTAGATTTAGGGATAGGATTAGATTTAGGGTTAGTGTTAGCATCAGGGTCAGGATTATTAGGTTTTGGGATAGGTTTAGTTTTTGTTTACATTTAGTGTTAGGATAAGAGATAGGGTTAGGGATAGTGGCTGCGTTAGAGTTAGGGTTAGGTCTAGGTATAAGAATAGGGTTAGGTTTAGGGTTAGGATTAGAGTTAGGGTTAGGGTTAGAATTAGGGTTACAGTTTGTTTCAGGTTTGGTTAAGTTGTTAGGTGTAGGGTTATGGTTAGCATTAGTGATAGGGTTAGGGTTAGTGTAAGGGTTAGGTTAGGTTTTGTGTTAGTGTTAGGGTTAGGGTGAGTTTTTGTGTTAGAGTTAGTGATAGTTATAGCAATAGGCTTAATTTTAGGTTTAGGGTTAGATTTAGGGTTAGGGTTAGGGTTAGTGTTAGTGTTAGGTTTTTGGATGGGTTTAGGATTAGGATTAGGGAAATGGATTCAATTTCAGTAGCTTTGGGTTTAATGACAGAGATAGGTTTAGG
>PVKH010025735.1:0-13357 GCA_004027955.1 Chaetophractus vellerosus | reverse complement strand
ACCAAAGGTTGGAGGAAGCTCTGGCCAAAAAGAGGGGGTGGGGAAGGCAGCACACAGGGCCACAGAGGTCACTCCTGATGCCACCAGTACTCAGGCCATTTGATGCCACATATATTAATTAACATTCCTGATTCTCAGGTATCTCGGTTTCCTCATATATGTCATAGTGATGATGATGATGATGATGATGATAGTTTTGTAGGGATGAAATGTTACACAAGGCACCTGGCACAGAGTGACATTCTGTAAGTATGAACTATTGTTGTTGTTGTTATTGTTCTCTCTCCTTTCCCTCTTGAGTGGATATCCACAAAAATTCTTTCTATAAGTTGCACTCTGTGTGAAAAAGAGTTAACATAGCAGGTCTGAGGCTTGCAAGGCCAACCGACTTGCAAGGTTGGACCTTGACTGACATCTGGGAACTTGGATTTCAGGAGGCTTCCCACCATTCCCCAATAGTTTTCACAAACAGTGTGGTCTGCACTGAACACTTGTTTTCTTCCTGACACTTAGAAATTTTGGTATGTGCTAGGCAGAGAATGCCTATGTGACTAGCCCCCAGTAAAACTCCTGGGCACTGAAGCTCTGGTTGGCTCCAGGTTTTTCTCTATGTAAAGTTCTGGGAGTTGTGGACAGACAGGCCATCAGGAAACTGGTAGGTGGGAGTTAAGAAGGCAGGCTCCATCCTGTGTGACCTTGAGCAAGTTACTTAACCCCTTTGGGCCTTGAATTCCCTTAATTGTAAAACTGGGATAATAACAACTGCAGCTGCCTCTATGAGTAGTGGTGAGGATTAAATTAAGTAATATATGTAAAGTATTGTAACACCAACTTGGCACTAATAGTACCCAATAAATGTTAGCTATTATTACTATAATTGTTATTCTGATAAAATGTACTGGGCTTTTACTCAGGGGATCTGGGTCTCAACTCAGCCACTTAGTTGCCGTCTGCTGGACTATGTGTAAGACATCTAAAATACCTTTCTAGCCTCGAGACCCAGTGAGTGTCTGACACAAAGTAGCCACTCAACATACATCTGTGGAATAAAGTGAAACGAGAATAAAAGTTGGAAAACCCTTACTCTTACTCTCTTAAGCCTCAGTGTTTCCACTTGTAATGAGGGGTGGGGGGACTAGAGAATGTTCCCTGAGGTCCCCTCCAGGTCAGACATTCATTATACCGCACTCTATTCTGTTCTTAAGAATCCTTAAGGTGAGGTTTCCCAGGAGCTCTTTCCATGAGCTCTATTTATCTTGGATAATCTTCCCTTCTAGGATTACACTGATTCAGACTTGTCAGTCCCTTAAAACCAAGCAGTTGACACATTTCAGCAGCTTCTGGCTCCTTTGGCTATTAATGGATCCCCACATCTGGGAAAAATTCTATAGTACCCCCATCACCTAATTTAAAAAGTGATAAGCTGTTTCTAATTTGCTTTATGTGCTAATTCATCACAGCAACTTTTATAAAATGCCATTAAGACTCACACTTTCCACCCAGGGTGCTTTTAACAAGTCCCTTAGACAAGTGGAATTAGGTATGAATAATGCAACCACTTTCCTATCCCTTCTGCCCCTCCTACGTTTCAAATTGTGGGGGCCCCTTGCCAACCCGGGAAGTCTGGTAAGGGAAGAGAGGAACAGTCACTCATCCCCACACTGTGCAACATGATTCTGAGATACCTTTTTAGGTACCCAGCATTGTACGAAACACTTTATATACACTGTCTCATTCAGTTTACTGGGGAGTGAAGAGAGCATATAGGTTATATGCCGGGCTTTGGAGAGAAAAGAGACCTAGGTTTAACCTCCAACTCTGCCCTTCCTAGCTGTCAACTTTGGGCATGCTGCTTAACCTCATTGAGCCCATTCCCTTATTTACGAAATGCAGATGATGATGGCATTAACTCAAAAGGCCCTTGTGAGGATAAAACGGGATGATGCATGTAAAGTGTCCAGCACGGAAGAAATTCTACTTTAATCTTATTTCTTATAACAATCCTGCCATGTAACCATTTTTGGTTTCATAAAGGAAATGAGACTCAAAGGGCTGAAATGAAAAAAGCTAATAAGTGACAGAACTAGGACTCAAACATAGGTGTATCTGACTCAAAAGCCCATGCTCCTCATCTAAGAATTCAGCTCTAAATTTCTGATAAGGAGCATAGTACTTAGATTTAACCTTCAAGGATTTCATGGTTTGATGATCACTTTTAAGACGCCATGGACTAGGCTGCAGGAAAGACACATGAGTAATTTATTGAGCACACACATTATCGCATTCAGATCTTACAGCCACCCTGCAATGCATATAGTAGCCTAGTGTCACAGATGAGGAAATGTAGCATTGGCTAATTTAAGTAATGCATCCATTTTCACGCTAAATATCAAGCGGTAGGGAAGGACTCAACTCAAAGTGGGTCTGATTCCAAGGCCTGTGAACTTCCTGCCATACCAAGCTCTGTATTGTTTTCATAAGCTTGGTTTCCACAAGCCAGCTCCCTCTAACCAAAACAAATCCATACCCTTTACTTGCGTGTGGATTGCAGTAACATTTAATGATCATGGACCATAGTAGTGCTGGTATTTTCTGTGTTGATCAGAGGATTGGGTTTTGGCTACACAACTTTATGTGGTAAAACTGACAATGTCAAGGGTAGAGAGGCCTTCAAGGACAGTGCCACTAGGAATGGGGAAAATTGCTTGATGTGACTTGTGGTTATGAAGGATGTGTTAGGCTTAATACTGTACCCCCAAAGATGCCCTAGCTTGATCCCCAGAACCTGTAAATATGTTAGTTTATATGGCAAAGGGGACTTGCAGATGTGATTAAGAGTAAGGATCTTGTCAGGTCTCAATAAATTTAATAAGATTCAAATTATACAAAGCACTTTCTCTGATCATAATGGAATGAAACTGGAAATCAATAACAGGTGGAAAAAAGGAAAATTCACAAATATATGGAGATTAAACAATATACTCTTGAATAATCACTGGGTCAAAGAAGAAAATGCAAGAGAAATCAGTAAATATCTTGAGGCGAATGAAAAATGAGAAAACAACATATCAAAACTTATGGGCTAGGGAACCAGCTGTGGCTCAATTGGTAGAGCCCTGGTCTACCACATGGGAGGCCCCGGGTTCGGTTCCTGGGGCCTCCTTGAGAAGGCAGGCCGCCTGGAGAAGGCAAGCCGCTGCAGGCAGGGCAAGCCGCCGCAGGTAGGGTAAGCCACCACGAGCAGGCAAGCTGCCACACGGTAAGCTGACTTGGCGGGATGCCGCAGCAGGGGGAGACAAGCAGACACAGAAGAATGCAAAAAGCAATGAACACAGCAAGAACAAGCAGCAAGGGGGGGAATATATAAATAAATAAAAATAAATCTAAAAAAAAAAAACCTATGGGATATAGCAAAGGCAGTGCTGAGAGGGAAATTTATAACCCTCAATGTTTACATTAAAAAAGAAGAAAGAGCTAAAAATGAAGACCTAGCTGCACATATGGAGGAACTAGAAAAAGAACAGCAAAATAATCCCAAAGCAAGCAGAAGGAAAGAACTAAAAAGATTAGAACTGAAATAAATGAAATTGAGAACAAAAAACAACAGAGAGAATCAAGAAAACCAAAAGTTGGTTCTTCAAGAAGACCAACAAAATCAACAAATCCTTAGCGAGACTACAAAGAAGAAAGAGAGAAGATGCAACTAAATAAAATCAGAAATGAGAGGGGGACATTACCACTGACCCCCAGAGAAATAAACAAGTTCATAAGAGTATGCTATGAACAACTGTTTACCAACAAACTAGACAATGTAGAGTAATGGACAAATTCCTAGAAATACACGAGCAACCTACACTGACCCTAGAAGAAATAGAAGACCTCAACAAACCAATCACAAGTAATGAGATTGAAAAAGTCATCAAAAACATCTCCAAAATGAAAAGCTCAGGACCAGATGGTGTCATAAGTGAATTCTACCAATCATTCAAAGAAGATTTAGTACCAATCTTGCTCAAACTTTAAAAAAAAATTGAATGGGAGAGAACACTACCAAACTCATTCTATGAAGCCAACATCACCCAAATACCAAAGCCAGACAAAAATACTATGAAAAAAGAAAATTACAGACCAATTTCTCTAATGAGTATACATGCAAAATCTTCAACAAAATACCTGCAAGCCAAATCCAAAAGCACATTCAAAGAATTATACACTACAGTCAAGTGGGTTTTATGTCAGATATGCAAGTGTGGTTCAACACAAGAAAATCAATTAGCGTTAATAAATTGAAAAAGAAAAATCACAGGATCATCTTGATTGATGAAGGAAAGACAGTTGACCAAATACAGAATCCTTTCTTGATATAAATACTCCAAAAGATAGGAATAGAAGGAAACTTTCAAATACATATATGAAAACCCCACAGCTAACATTGTACTCAAGGGTGAAAGACTGAAGGCTTTCCCGCTGAGATCCAGAACAAGACAAGGATGCCCACTGTCACCACTGTTATTCAATATTGTGCTAGACGTTCTAGCTAGAGCAATTAGGCAAGAAATATAAATAAAAGGCACACAAATAGGAAAGGAAGAAGTAAAACTTTTGCTATTCGCTGATGAAATGATGCTATACCTATAAAATCCTGAAAAATCCACAACAAAGTTACTAGAACTAATAGGCAAGTTCAGCAAATCGGGGGGATATAAGAATAATGTGCAAAAATTAGTAGTGTTTCTATACACTACTAATGCGCAATCTGAGGAGGAAGTCAGAAAAAAATTCCATTTACTATGGTGACTAAGGAATCAAATATTTAGTAATAAACTTAACCAAGGACATAAAGGACCTGTACACAGAAAATAGCAAAACATTGCTAAAAGAAACCAAAGAAGACATAAATAAATGGAAGGAGATTCTGTGTTTATGGATTGAAAGATAAAATATTATTAAGATGTCAATTCTACCTAAACTGATTTATAGATTCAATGCAATCCCAATAAAAATCCCAATAGCCATTTTTGCAGAAATGGAAAAGCCAATTATCAAATGTATTTGGAAGGGTAAGGGACCCTGAACAACCAAAAATGTCTTTAAAAAGAATGAAGTTGGAAGACTCTGACTTCCTGACTTTAAAGCATATTACTTGGCCGCAGTGGTAAAAATAGCATGGCACTGGTATAAAGATGGACATATTGACCAATGGAACCGTATTGAGAACTTAGAATTAGACCCTCACATCTACAGTCAAGTGATTTTTTTTTTTTTTTTTTTTTTTTTTTTTTGAGATACCGGGGATTGAATCTGGGACCTCATATGTGGGAAGCAGGCGCTCAACCACTGATCCACATCAGCTTCTCTGAATAGGTTTTTTCATTTGTTTTGCTTGTTTGATTTTGTTTTTTCAAGAGGCACTGGGAACTGAACCTGGGACCTCCCATGTGGGAGGTAGGAGCTCAATTGTTTGAGCCACATCTGCTCCCAAGTCAAGTGATTTTTGACAAGACTATCAAACATACCCAACTGGATCAGAACAGTCTATTCAATAAATGGTGTTGGGAGAACTGGATATTCATAGCTAAAAGAAAGAAAGAGGACCCCTATCTCACACCTTATACAAAAATTAACTAAAAATGGATCAAGGACCTATATATAAAAGCTACAACCATAAAACTCCTAGAAGAAACTGTAGGGAAACATCTTCAAGATCCTTTGGTAGGTGGTAGTTTCTTAAACCTTATACCCAAAGCACAAGCAATAGAGGAAAAAATAGATAAATGGGACCTCCTCAAAATTAAACGCTTCTGTGCTTCAAATGGCTTTGTGAAGAAGGTGAAAAGGCAGCCTACTCATTGTGAGAAAATGTTTCAGGAACCATGCATCTGATAAGGGTCTGATCTCCATGTTATATAAGAGGAACATAACTTAATGATAAAAAGATAAGCAACCCAATTAAGAAAACGGGCAAAAGACTTGAACAGAAATTTTTCAAAAGAAGAAATAGAAATGGCCAAAAAGCACATGAAAAGATGCTCAACATCATTAGCTATTAGGGAAATGTAGATCAAAACTACAATGAACTATCATTTTACACCTTATAGAATGGCCATTGTTAAAAAAGAAAAAAAAAAACAGAAAACTACAAGTGCTGGAGAGGATGTGGAGAAATGGGAACACTCCTTCACTGTTTGTAGGAGTGTAAAATGGTTCAGGCTCTGGGGAAGACAGTTTGGTGGTTCCTCAGGAAGCTAAATATAGAACTATCATATGGTCCGGCAATCCCAGTACTAGGAATCTATTCAGAAGTACTGAAAGCAAGGATGCAAACAGACATTTGTACACAGATATTCACAGTGGCATTAGTCACAATTGCTAAAAGATGGAAACAACCCAGGTGTCTGTCAACTGATGAATGGATAAACAAAATATGGTATATATATACCTTGGAATATTATTCAACTGTAAGTAGAAATGAAATCGGGATGCATATGACAACACAGATGAACCTTGAGGACATTATGTTGAGTGAAATAAGCTAGCCACAAAAGGACAAATATTGTATGGTCTCACTAATATGAACTAAATACAATGAGTAAACTCATGGAGTTAAACTCAAGAGTATAGGTTACCAGAAGATAGAAGGTGGGTTGAGAATGGGAGCTAATATGAATGTACGGAGAATGCTTAATAAAGGGGATTGTAAATGTGGGAAAATCGTTAGAGTTGATGGTAACACATTATAGTTAGTATAATCAACACTGCTGATTTATAAACGTGAGTGTGGCTGAAAGGGGTAGTCTAAGGAGGTTAATGTCAATTGAAAGAAAGCTAGAGATAGTCTAGGGACTGTATAGCATAGTTACTTCGGTGGTGGATTATAATTGTGGTTAATAGCACAAATACAAGAATGTTGCTCTATTAAAAGATGTTAAGAATATGGAGATACCTAGGAAAAATACAGCTAATGTAATGTATAGACTGCAATTAACAATAATATTGTAATATTTTTATAGCAATGGCAAAGAAGGCACCATATCAATGCTAAGGGTGAATAATGGGAGGGTATAAGGGGGTATGGGATTTTTTCTTTTGGATTAATGAAAATGTTCTGAAATGGACTGAGCTGATGACAGTACAATTCTGCAATGAAACTGAGAGCCACTGAGGGTACACTTTGGATGGACTGAGCAAGGCAGGGGACTGTATAACACAGAGGTGAATGATGGACTGTGGTTAACAGTACAAATATGAGAATGTTCTCTCTTGAACTACAACAAATATACAATACTAATACATGGTGTTAATAATGGGATGACTTGTGGGAAAAACACATGGAATACAAGCTATGGACTATAGATAGCAGTAATGCTATGATGATGTTCTTTCATCATTTGTAATAAATGTGTCAAAACAATGTAAGGTGTTGGTGGGGGGAGGCAGTGTGTGGGCATCCTGTATGGTATGCATGATTGTTTTGCTAACCTACAATTTCTCAAAAAAGTTATATAAAAAAGAAGGTAGATTAGTGGTTGCCAGGGGCTAGGAGGTGGGGGAAGGAATAGAGAGTGATGGTTAATGAGTGTGGGGTTTCTTTTAGGGTGAAGAAAGTGTTCTGGAAATGGATGGTGGTGACGGCTGTACAACATTGTAAATGTACTAAAAAACACAGAATTATATACTTTAAAAGGGTGAATTTTATGGTATGGGAGTTACATCTCAATAAAAATTATGGATTAGAAACTTAAAAAAACCAACAATACAGATTTCTAAGTTTTATTGTATAATATAGAATGACAAGATCCTTTTAATTCTAATCCCACAGATATATCTTTATTTTAAAAAACAGCCTCATTATTTTTTCTTATTTCAAAATCAGTGCATATCCATTGGAAAAAACTAGAAAGACAAAAATTAGCACACAAAAGAAAAAAGAACCTCCCCCTCAAAAAAAGAGTAAAGATCTTGAGATGGGGAAATTTTCATAAATTATCTGGGCCCAATCACTTATGTCCTTAAAAAGTGGAAAAGGAAGGCAGAAGAGCAGGTCACAGAGATACACCATGAGAAGGTCTTGACATCCATTGCTGCCTTGAAGCTGGAGGAAGGTAATTTGTTACAGCAGCAACAGAAAACAAATAGAGAATGAGAAGCAGTATGATTTAATAGGGTATGTAGAGAGAAAAGGCCACCAGTTGAGGATCCTGTGAAAGATATCTTTGTATTTTAAAACACCTACCTAAAAACAACAGCCTACTGTTTGCTAGTTAATGGTGGGGCCATGTGCAAAAAAGTGCCTCCTCTTTACATACTTTCATCTTATTGAATCCTTGCAAATATCTTGAGATATTGGTATCATTTCTACTTTACAGATAAGGAACCTAAGGCTTTAATTTCTTACTCTTACACTCCATCTAATTCTTAGAAAAACCCTATGAGGTAAATATTACTGTCCTCCTTTTCAGATGAGGAAGTTGAGGCACAGAATCAGCAGCCTTTTCCTTCTCTGAAGCTGCAAAGCACTCCTTTTGCACGTCTTTTGGGAAGCCTACAACTTCCTGTCTTGGCTGGTAATGAGTCTCATTTCCTCTCTCACACCGGAAGCTCCTGAAGTTTGGGAGTCCCTAGGCAGAGCCTCAGCAGAGAGACTTTGCAGGTGTATTTATGAATGAATAAACGAACCATCAAATTATTTTCTTCTGAGCTGTGAACTTGTTTAGGCTAGAAAAGCCTTTGTTTCCATGACAACTTTAAGACCCAAGAAGCAGAGTGCTTCAATTCAATTTCCTTCATCTCTTGAAACTGAGTTCTTCAACTTGATTAGAGGAGAGCTGGTTCTCACCTTTTTGTGCAACAGGAGAAAGAATAAAAGCAGTGGAAGATAAAGTTTCCTCTTTCTTCCGTCCCACCATGCTTGGCTTGGATGGATTTGTTCATTTTCATATTGTTAAGGTAAATGGTTGTGAGAAGTGCAAAATGAATGGATTTTGGAGTGGAGGGGCCCACATTCAAGTCAGTCCATCTCTTCTTAGATGAGTGTTCTTGAGCAAACCAGTGCAGCCATGCCAGTCTTAGTTTACCTATAAAATGGGATTAATCGTCCCTACACAGCAGCATATTTGCAGATGTACTAAGATGACACAGGAAACGTTTGGCACAGTAACTGGAAACCAATAGTTCCTTTACCTTAGTCACCCTTTTCCTCCTCTGGAGATGAGTGAGGGGTAATTTCTATTAGTAATGGAAAAGGAATGTTATATGGTATCCTTTAAATGTGACATAAAAATTCATATGTAGCAAGCTTTCTCAAAACATCTTCCCACCAGGGTGATGTGGGAAAAGATGTTGAACTGGGAACAGTGAGATTGGAATATTAGTTGCTCTTATTTGAAAAATCAGAATTTCCTCGTTTTCTCTTTTTAAAAGCATTCATTCACCACCTCATGCATTTGATAAGTGTTTTAGATACAGAGAAGGAGGCCTGGAAGTGGAAAGAACCCTGGATGGAGTTAGGAGAGCAGGGGTCTAATTCTGGCTTCAACATAACCTCACTGTGTGATATTAAGTTACTTTTCCTCATTGGACTTCAGCTTTTGCATAATTAACAGGTCAAAAAAAAAAGGTCCTTTAGTAAAGGTAGTCTGTGAGTGTAATATTTCAATTGAAAGGAAGCTAAGAGAATAATCTAGGGACCATATAACATAATGAAGATTACGAAGATTGTGGTTAATAGTATAAGAATGTTCTTCTTTGACAGAGTGTTAAGAATATGATGATACACAGGAAAATTACAACTAATGTAACTTATGCATGATAGTTAACATTAATATTGTAATGGTTTTGCAGCAATGGCAAAGAAGATATCAATTCTAAGGGACAACAATAGTGGGGTAGTAGGGGGTATGGGATTTTTCCTTTTGGAGTAATGAAAATGTTCTAAAATTGACTGAGGTGGTGGCAGCACAACTCTGTAATGAATATGTGAGCGACCGAGGGTGCACTTTGAACAATGAATTCCACTGTAAAATACAATGGAAAATGAATTGTTAACACAACAAATATGAGAACATTTTCTCATAGACTATAACAAGTATATAATACTACTACAGGGTGTTAAAAACCAGGTGGGTTGGGGGAAAAATACACCAAATGTAATTATTGACTATAGTTAGTAGTAATATTTTGATGAAACCTCTTTATCATTTGTAACTCTTGTTTCTGGAAGGGAAAGTGATACTGAGGCTCAGTCTGCTGGACAGAATCAGTTCCTGTATTAATTTAAATTAAATGCAAAAAGAAAAATCACCATGGCCCTGCAATACAATATGCAGCATTTCTGCTTAAACCTGGGTGACCAGTAATAGCAACCTACGCAGATATGACTAGAACAATATACATAAGTGCCACTAAGCCCAATGATGCATCCTTAACTTAACTTAAAAAAAAAAAGCCTGTAAAAAGCCTACAGCCTTTCCATTGGATCTCAAAAAAGGCTTTGTCCTCTCCCATACACTTGGCACAAGGGGAAGAACGAAGGAGGGGAGACGCGAGCAGAGACAGCAGTCCTTACCGATGACGGTTAAAATGATTTACTTTTTAAAAATTTGCAAAAACATTTGACCACAAACATGTACATAGGGTTCCTTCTAGGGCCTTCTGAGGGGCCCATGCAAATGAGGGGCCCTGAAACTTAAGCTTTATCCGCTTCATGTGAATCTGTCTCTTCAGTTCATCAATGAGCCTAGCCTTCACAAAAGCTGCTTTCTAGAAACAGATACTCTCTCTTTACCCATCCACCTCATTGCTCATGAGAATTCTAGTGATCTGTGAAGGAACCAGGAAACTTAGGAGAAGTAAGGAAGAAAAGCAAGTCACTTGAATATTCTCGACTCCTCGTAATAAAGAGCTGATTATTTTTAAAGCTAAAAATAAAAAGGCCCTTTAAGATGTATTTCAGCTCTCACGTTCTGTGCCTGATATTAATGTGTGTCTCATTGGGTTGTGTTCAATGAGAATCACTTGGCTCTGTGTCATCTCCTTCATCCATCCCCAGACTGCCTGCTTTTCCTTTCCCTATGCCCTTTGTAAATTCTCACTTGTACAAGCATGGGGGTAGGTGGGGAAGGTTCATAATCATCCTATCCCCAGGGCTGTGTCTGGCATGGGCTTTCCTTTCTCTCTTAGGAAACGATGAGCATGCACGCGACATACCTCTTCCCAAGTAGAACATTCATCCCAGAGAAGAGGGAACATGCAGCTCTGTACAGCTTACTGCTCACATCTCCTTGAGGAAGCATGACGTTCACAGCCCTGTGGGTGTGTCCTCGTGTCCTGACTGATTGACATCGAGCATGGCCATCCATTTCAACAATGAGTTGCCCTCAGTGAAGAGGGTGGCTTGAGCCACCAGCAAACCACTCATGGTGGTTGGGAGCATGTTAGTCTCCGTCAATCCCTTCTAAGAGGACCTGACCAAGATGCCATTGTTTATTGAATGACTGCTGAATACATAGAAGGTTTACAACGTGACATGCACTGTTCTTGGTGTTAAAGAAATATTATCTGCAATTAAAAAAATACCTCCTAAATGTGGGTATCATTCTGATTTTATGGAAGGGTAAAGTCACTACATGCTATGGACTGTGGTAGCACATGGGTTATGCCGTTTAATCATTAATAACCTCATAAGGCAGGCACTATCCTCTAAAGACACTCTTCTTATCACACCAGACTGTTTCTCCTTATGTTATGTGGGGTCAGGAGAAATGACAATTTCCATCCACCCAGGGAACCAGGCAGTCACTCTGGTTCTACCAGAGGTAAAACTACTGGGCACCAACCAGAGGTCCTGGCAGCCTGGGCCACCCTGCAGCTGTGACATTTTCGTTGTAATTGGGGAAGAGGTATCACTCCCAGGGGCAATCACTCTTTCTGTCTTTCGTTCTGAGTCTCCAGTGCTCCTAATTCCCCAAAGGGAACGGCGTGAGCAGGTTTCACATGTTTAGAGGCCTGCGTGTTGATTATTTCAGACAACTCATCATCATAGTCTCGGGGGACTGGGCCCCACTACAGCCTAGGGTGTCCCAGCAGCCTGTCAGATTGGTTTGCACTCCAGGGCTGCATGACAGCTCCTCCATCCGAGGGAAGCAGAGGCAAACCTGAACCTGCCCAAAGGCAAGGTTTGCTGGACCATGGCGTTTTCAGGGTTGGGCGAGGCTGTAAAAATTAGTCATCTTAAAATCAGTGCCTTTTCCTCCCAATCCATCAGCTGGCTACTCAGAAAATGAAATATGGGAAAGAAGAATATGGATGGGATGAACAGCCCAGGTTTTATGACAGTTCCACAAGTGCTTACTCTGGCCATCTGTATCAGGCAATCGTATCTAATTAACTGAGATATTTCAGAGCAGCTGATGGAGCCCCTACCGCAGCCTTTTATTTCTAATCTGAGCTAAAATTGTAGATCAAGCTTTGGTTCACCAATCTGTGTCTTACTTGCAGTAGAGGAAAAAAAATCCCAATGTGTAATTTTATTATTGCTGGTGCACAATGATCATTTCCAACATTTAAATTTATACATGGAAAACACCTGAAAAATCATGACATGGGAACATCGAACAGTCCTGGGCTCAAATAATGACTTTACCATTCAGGCAGCTATGTGATTTCCAGCAAATTATTTCACATCGTATCTCCATAGTTTGGTTTCTGACTGTGCAAAATGAGGGGCCAGCATCCCTGTCCAAGAGGATTCTTATAAGACTTACTTACGTAAGAGCTATTAGAGCCCAGTAGTACTCAATATTTGTTGAGTCTAAAATCCAAATTGCTTCACTGTAAATCCCACCCTCTGGTCCCACTGTTGCTTGCTGGACCCACAAACAAGCACGCCTTCCTCCTCTTTCCAGTAGCACTTTCTTCTAGGTGTTTACTGCCTGACAGATGAAATCAGTTTCCATGGTGCCTGGCTCAGAACAGGTGCTGGATAAATTCATTTTTTCTTATGTGTATATGAAAAGTGGGAAGAAGACATCCAAAACATTTGACATGACTGCCCCAAATCCTTAACACCACTCTAGAGTGGTTTATCAGTGTCCTGAGGAATTCATAGACCACAAAACCAGGATGTTGGAAATCACTTTGGCTTCTCCCAACACTGAGCTTGTTTTTTCCCCTCTATGATTTTTTTCAGAAAATTGAGTAGGGATTGAAGGGCAGGAATGTGGCAGGACAAGACCTGAAATTAGGGAACATTCATTCAAAATCCCAAAATGCTCATAGAGGCTATATCCCCTATTGAATGAGGGCAGGTAGAGAGGACAGAGAATGGCTTGTTAACCACCTTGATAAAAAACATTGAGTT
>PVKH010025734.1:0-13360 GCA_004027955.1 Chaetophractus vellerosus | reverse complement strand
CTCATTCATTGTTTTCCTGATATCCTTTAGTTCTTTTTCTATGTTTTCCTTCATCTCTTGAGCATATAAGATAAAATTTAAAATGCTTTTTTCAGTGTGTCAACATTCTTCTGTTCATTTGTGTTTTCTGTATTTTTACCCTCTTCCTTCTGATGAGCCGTTTGTTTGTCTTGTGCTCTTTTTTTTTGCACACAGTATATTTTAATATTTTAAAATGTTAACTCTAGGATTTATTCCCTAAGATGTCTGTTTCTTGTGATCAGCTGGTTATAAGACAGAGATTTTCTTGACCTTCAGCTCTCCTATTAGGAAGGTCTGCTTAAGGTGAATGCCCTGTGCATGGTTTTCCCTCTATTTTGGGGCCTCTGTCTTGTCCTGGGCTTTTACTTGTTAGTCTTTTCTGGAGTTCCCTGTTTACAAGAATTTGGTTGTTCCCTCTCTTTCCCATAAGAAAGACCATCTTCTCCTGGGTGTTTGAAACCAGCAGTCCTTTGTCCAAGATCTCCATAGATTTTTACACTCCTTTCATTGTCTCAAGCTGCTTTTGCCTAGAGGGCAAATTATGGGAAGAAGGTGACCCCGGAAGGTGATTCCCAAGTCAATCTTTCCCAACCAAAACAGGGCAAGGGACCCATGAAGAGGGTACAGACCAGCTCTAGAGTTCCCTTTGAAGGGGATCAAGAAGGTCACCAAGAGCATCTCCAATGGGTTCCCAAAGCTAGGTTTTCCTGGCCTACCCAAAAAATGCAGCCCTTCAGCTAACTGTCCCCTGCAGACCTGGGGAAGTGTGGCATCTTTAATTCTCCACTGTGTCCATCCATGGAGGGTTGAAACAATGGCTGCTGCTGCCTCTGTCCAGGGTGGGTTGAAACCATGGCTGCCATATGGGCCAGGCCCCCCAGCAATCTGATTTCACTAAGCAAAAACCATGATCAGTGATTGGCCATGCCCACCCTGTTCTTGGGGAGGTGGACTTTTATCTCCCTTACTCTCGCCAGCAAAATAGTCTGGGACTGGACTCCACAGCAGCCTGCAAAAAGACTGGGGGATGGGTACTGGTAACTGCTGCATGGAGAGAGCAATTTACTGTTCTTTACCATAGTTTACCAGCTTCTTCCTCTCACTAGTCCCTGGAAGCTGTATAGTGTTCTTCTGGCCTCCAGAATTTAAAAATAGTTGTTTCAGTCAATTCCTGCCTGTTTAACAGTTGTTTTGTTGGAAGGATTGAGTCCTGTATATCCCTACTCTGCTATCTTCCCTGGAAGTTCTTCCACAATTTGATTCTTACAGCTACCATTTTTAAATGAAACTCTCCATCCATTTATATACATTGCCCCCCTTTCTACTTGAACCTTTAATATGTTAGTCATAGTTACTTTAAATTCCTGTCTGATAGTTCCAACATCTCAATCATATCTTCATTTGTTTGATTGGTTGCTATATCTCTTAATAATGTGTTGCTTTTGTATTGCTCATCTTGCTTACTTTTCCTGCTCATAATTTTGGGTTGAAAGCTGAATATTCTGTGAGAAAAGGTAACTAGTATTTATTTTAGGAAATGGGCACCCATTTTCTTTTGCTAAACATATAGTGTAAATGATTGAGCCAATCTAATCAAGAATTGATCTGGATTGGGTTTTGTTGCTGATATGGTTATCTTGAATAACCATAATTCTTCTTGTGCTCCAAATTCTTCTTGTGCTTAGTAAGGAGAGTTTGCTTTTTATTGCTGGGGGATTGTTCCCACTGTTTCTGTCTCATGCTCAGTTTTAAATTCCCCTCTGAGCCTATACTTCAATTATTTCTCTGTGAGCTTGCCTTTCCTTTTGGTAGACTGCTGTTAAATTTTACTCAGTGCTTCTTTGAGGGGTTGGTTTGGGTGATTCTCTTTGGGTTCTGTCTCAGTCTTAGGTAGGCCCTGTATTCTTCATTTTGATGTGGGTCTTTCTCAGTGATCCTTCCTACCCCCAGCAATAGGTACCTCTAAGGGCTTTCCCTCAGATGCAGAAGAATTTGGTTTTGTTCCATTTCCCCAAAAGAATTAGTGTTCATCTGTAATCTGAGAGTGACATGTTTTTTTTTGTCTTTTCCACACTGACTTCAATCCTTTGTTCCATGGGGTTTATAGAGGAGAAGGACCCATGTGGGGATCCTTTCCTTCAGCAACTAATGTACCTCACCTCCCAGACCTGCAGCAGGGTTTCTCAGGACTCCCATTCTCAAGCCTCAGTATTTCTTATGAGCACCTCACAGGGTGACTAAGCCTGTGAGTGGTACAAACTTCTTTGTGTCTGTGGCAGCCAGGAGTTTTATACTGTCAATCTAAGCCACACTTGACCTTTAGCAATTGACTGAAAAATTAAGTTGAACTTTTCTTATGAGGTTGCATGGTGCCTAAGGTATCTTCTGCCTGTGCTCCACCACAGGTAAGCAACTGTTTGCATCATATTCTTTCCTTGGAGCCACCTGTCTTTCCTTGGATTTCCAGGCTAGTTGATTGTCCTGTGACTTCAGGATGGATTCAAGAAAAGTTATAATTTTGTAGATTATTTGGATTTATCTTGTTCGGGTGGGAACATCATTCTTTCAATTTTTTTTTTATTTCAAGTTGAAGCCTGAAGTTGCTCACATGTTCCTTAACAAAATTTTATTGAAATATATCATTCATGCATGAACATGTATAAACCATAAGTGTATAGTAAAAGTTGTGAAGTTACAAAACAAACATGCATATCATCATACAAGGCTTCCATACATCAATCCACCACTACACCTTGCAATGTTATGAAACATTTGTTACAAACTCTAAAAGAGCATCATCAAAATATTTCTAATAATTATAGCCCATATCTTACATTTGGTGTATTTTCCCCCAACCCACCCAATTATTAACACACTGTATTAGTATTATACATTTGTTATAGTTCGTGAATGTTCTCATATTTGTCCTGTTCACCACAGTCCATCTTCTACCACTGGATTCCCTGTGTTATACAACCACAGGGTTTTGTACAATCCATTCAGAGTATACACACAGTGGCACTCATTTTCATCACAGAGTTATGCTGTCATCACTTCAGTCAATTTTAGAATGTTTTCATTACTCCAAGAGTAAAAATCCCCTAACCCCTTTTAACTCTCTATATTTGTTTCTTAGAATTGATAAAATTTCTTCTTTGCCATTGCTGCAAAAATATTGCAATATTACTAGTAACTATCATTCTTAAGTTACATTAGTTATAAATTTTTCATGTACCACAATATTCTTAACACTTTCTAAAAGAAGAAACTTCTTATATTTGTACTATTAACTACAATCTTCATTGACTACCGAAATCACTGTTATACATACCCTAGATTATTCTTTAGTTTCCTTTCAATTGAAATTTATATCCACAGACTACTCCTTTCAGCCACTATCATATTTATAAATCAGCAGTGTTAGTTATACTCACCAGAATATGTTACCATCAACTCTATTCACTTTTGCACTTTTACAATAAACATTATTAAAATTCTACATACATTGAGCATCAGCTCTCATTCTTAATCCACATTCTATTTCTTACTAAGTTATACTCTAGACTTTACCTCTATGAATTTACTCATCATATTTAGCTCAATTAGACTATGCAATTTTTGTCCTTTTGTGTCTGTCCTATTTCACTCAACATAATATATTTGAGGTTCATCCACGTTGTCATATGCATCCCAAGTTCATTTCTATTTACAACATAATAGTATTCCATGTATATGCCACATTTTGTTTAGCCAGTCATCAGTTGATGGACAATTGGGCTGGTTCTATATTTTAAAAATTGTGAATAATGCTGCTCTGGACATCAGAGTGCAAAAGTCAGTTCACATCCTTGCTTTCATATCTTCTGAATATATTCCTGGTAACAGGATTGCTGGATCATTCAGCAGTTCTCTATTCAGCTTCTTGAGGTACTGCCAAACATCTTCTACAGAGGCTGCACCATTCTACATTTCCAACAACAGTGAAGGAGTGTTTCTATTTCTCCATCTCCTCTCTAGCACATGCAGTTTTATGCATTTTGAAATAATGGCCATTTTATAAAGTGTGAAATTACATCTCATTGATGTTTTCATCAGCATTTCTTTAATAGCTAATGGTGCTGAACATTTTTTTCATTTGCTTTTTTGGCCATTTGTATTTCTTCTTTGTAGAAATGTCTATTTAAATATTGCCTGTTGTATTAGTCAGGGTTCCCTCAGGAAACAGAATCAACAGGAGATATCTGTCAATAATATGAGATTTTATGAGTCTCTCATGGGGATGGACAAGTCAAGGTTCCGCTGATGAAAGTCCAATGAAAGGTCCTTGATGAGTTTTTGGGAGAAGTTGGCTGTCCAAAGGCAAGCTGGGAAATTCTCTCTGAATGTTGAAATCACTTACCCTTTTAAGGCATTCAACTGATTGGATAAAAGCATCACCCATTGCTGATGCAATCTCCCTGATTGATACAGATGTAATCAGCCATCCATGCAGTAAATTCACTGGTGATCGAAGTCCATAAGTGCTCTTGTATTATAATTAGCCCAGTGCTTGCTTGACTAAACACCTAGACACAATTATCTGGCCGAGTTGACATGTTAGCCTACCCATCACACCTGTTTTTTAATTGGATTGCTTGTCTTTTTATGATTGAGTTGTAATTATCTCTTTATATAACATTAATATCAAAATCTTATCGGATATGTGGTTTCCAAGTATTTTCTTCCATTGAGAAGGCTGACTTTTTACTTTTATGATACAATCTTTTGAAGAGCAAAAGCGTTTCATTTTGAGGAGGTCTTATTTATCTATTTTTTCTTTTGTTGCTTGTCCTTTGGGTGTAAGGTTTAAGAAACTACTGTCTATGACAAGATCTTGAAGATGTTTTCCTACATTTTCTTCTAGACACTTTATGGTTGTAGCTTTTATACTTAGGTCCTTGATCAATTTGAGTTAATTTTTATATAAAGTGTGAGATACGGTCCTCTTCCTTTCCTTTGGGTATGGATATCCAGTTCTCCCAGCATCATTTGTTGAATAGACTGTTCAGCTCAGCTTGGTGGGCTTGACAGCCTTGTCAAAAATCAATTGACCATAGATGTGAGTGTCTATTTCTGAGATATTGATTTGGTTTCATTGGCCAATATATATATCTTTATGCCAGCATCATGCTGCTTTTACCACTATAGGTAAGTAATATGCTTTAAAGTCAGGAAATGAGAGTTCTCCAACTTCGTTCATCTTTTTAAAGACATTTTTGGCTATTCAGTACACCTTAGCCTTGCAAATAACTTTGAAAATTGGATCTTCCATTTCTGCCCAAAAAAGCAGACTTTTGGGATTTTGATAGGGATTGCATTGAATCTGTAAATCACATTAGGTAGAATTGACATCTTAACTATATTTAGTCTTCCAATCCATGAACACAGTATGTCCTTTCACTTATTTATTTATTTTTTTAAAAGATTTATTTATTATTTATTACATATCCCCCCCCCCTTTCTGCTTGCTCTTGCTGTGTGTCCATTCTTCTGTGTTTTTCTATGTCTGCTTCTTGTCTCCCCCTGTCCCCGCGGCGACGCACCGAGTCGGCCCTCCACGGCGGTGGCTCGTTCCGTTCGAGGGCGGCTCCATTCCGTTCCCACGGGCGGCTCCACTCCATGTTTTGCGGGCAGCAGTCCTCCATGTTTTTTGCGGGCTGTTCAGCTTCTGCAGTTCGCAGGCGGCAGCTCCACTTTTCACGGGTGACTTTGCCATGCCCGTGGGGGCTCCGCCCTGCCCGTGGTGGCTTTTTGCCTTGCCCACGGCGGCTCTGCCCCGCCCGCGGCGGCTTGCCTTTCTCAAGGCCGTCTGCCCGCTCGGAGAGGTCCCCGGGAACTGAACCCGGGGCCTCCCATGTGGTACACCGGGGAGCTCTTTATCCACTGAGCTATCTAGCCGGGCCCCTTTCACTTATTAATGTCTTCTTTGTTTGTTTTTTTAGCAATGGTTTGTAGTTTTCTGAATAGCGGTCATTTATGTCCTTGGTTAAGTTTATTCCTAAAAGTTTTATTCTTTTAGTTGCTATTACAAATGGAATTTTTTTCTGACTTCCTCTTCAGATTGCTCAGCAGTCATGTATAGAAATACTACAGATTTTTGTATATTAATCCTGTATCTTGCCACTTTGCTGAACTCATCTGTTAGTTCTAGTAACTTTATTGTGGCTTTTTCAGTATGTCCTAGATATAGAATCATGTCATCAGTGAGTAACAAAAGCTTTACTTCTTCTTTTCCTATTTGGGTGCCTTTTATTTCTTTTTCTTGCCTAATTGCTCTAGCTAGAACTTCTAGCACAATATTGAATAACAGTGGTGACAGTGGGCATCCTTGTCTTGTTCCTGATATCCATGGGAAAGCTTTCAGTCTTTTGCTTTTGATTACAATGGTAGCTATGGAGTTTTCATATATGTACTTTACTATGTTCAGAAAGCTTCCTTCTATTCCTTTCTTTTGAACTATTTTTCTCATCAAGAAAGGATGTGATATTTTGTCAAATGCCTTTTCTGTGTCAATCAAGAGGATCAGGTTATTTTTCTTTTTCAATTTATTAATGTGGTTTATTACAGTAATTGATATTCTTGTGTTGAACCAACCTTGCATACCTGGGATAAAACCCATAATTGTGGTGTATAATTATTTTAATATGTGTTTTTATTTGGTTTGCAAGTATTTTGTTGATGATTTTACATCTATATTCATTAGAGAAATTGATCAGTAATTTTCTTTTTTTTTCATACTATCTTTATCTGAGTTTGGTATTAGGGTGATGTTGGCTTCATAGATTGAGTTTCATAGCATTCTTTCCTGTTCAATTTTTTTGGAAGTGCTTGAGGCACATTAGTATTAGATTGCCTTTGAATGATAGGTAGATTTAACCTGAGAAACCATCATCTTTGGTAGGTTTTTGACGACTATTTCAATCTCTTTATTAGAATTTGGTTTGTTGAGGCCTTCTATTTCTTCTAGGGTCAGTGTAGGTTGTTCATGTATTTTTAGGAATTTGTCTATTTTGTCTATGCTGTCTATTTTGTTGGCACGCAGTTGCTCAGAGTATCCTCATGAGCTCTCTTTTTTCTGTGCAGTCAGTTTTAATGTACTTTCATTTCTGATTTTGTTTATTTTCATCTTCTTTCTTTTTTCTTTGTCACTTTAGCTTAAGGTCTGTCAATTGCATTGATCTTCTCAAAGAACCAACTTTTGGTTTTGTTGATTCTCTCTATATATTTTTCCTCATTTCATTTATTTCTACTCTGATCTTTATTATTTCTTTCCTTTGACTTGGTTTGGGATTAGTTTGCTCTTCTTTTTCTGGTTCTTCCAGGTATGAAGTTAGATCTTCCATCGTAGCTCTTCCTTCTTTTTAAATGTAAGCATTGAGGGCTATATATTTCCCTCTTAGAACTGCCTTTGTGGTTTCCCATAGATTTTGATAGGTTGTGTTCTCATTTTCATTCATCTCAAGATATTTATTGATTTCTCTAGCAATTTCTTCTTTGACTCACTGATTATTTAAGAGTGTGTTATTTAATCTCCATATATTCATGCATTTTCCCTTTTCCCATCTGTTATTTATATCCAGCTTCATTCCATTATGATCAGAGAAAGTGTTTTGTATAATTTCAATCCTTTTACATTTATTGAGAACTTTCTTGTGACACAACATATGGTCTATCCTGGAAAAGAATCTATGAGCACTTGAAAAGAATGTATTTCTTGTTGTCTTGGGGTGAAGTGCTCTATAAATATCTATTAGGTCTAGTTCATTTATCATGGTATCCAACCTCTGTTTCCTTATTTATCCTCTGTCCAGATGTTCTATTCAATGCTGAGAGTGGTACATTGAAGTCTTCAACTTGTAGAGATGACTATTTCTCCTTTCAGTCTTGCCAGTGTATGCTCATGTATCTTGGGGCACACAGGTTAGGTGCATAAAGAGTTATTATAGTTATTTCTTCTTGGTGAATTACCCCTTTTATTAATATATAATGACATTCTTCATCCCTTCTTCATCCCTTATAACAGTTTTGCATTTAAAATCTATTTTGTTCAATAACAGTATCACCACTCCAGATTTTAAAAATTTACTATTTGCATGGAATGTCTTTTTCCAACCATTCACTTTCACCTGATTGTGCCCTTAAGTCTAAGGTGAGACTCTTGTAGACAGCATATAGATAGCTCATATATTTTAAATCCATTCTGTCAGTATTTTGATTGGGGAATCAAACCATTAATGTTCAATGTTATTTCTGTAAAGGCATTACTTACTTCATCCATTTTATTCTTTGGCTTCCATTGTCATATATTGCTATTATCTGTCATTTTACCCTATAAATTACCCTTACTAATAATCTTCATTTCTATATTCTTCTCTAAGTCTCTCTCCCTTGTTTTCTTCCTTTCAGGCTGTAGCATTCCCTTTATTAGCTCTTGTAAATCTGGTCTTTTGGAAGCATACTCAGTTTTTGTTTGTCTGTGAAGACTTTAAATTCATTCTTATCTTTGAAGGACAGTCTTGCCAGATAAAGAATTCCCAGCTGGTAATTTTTCTCATTCAGTACCTTAAATACATCATACTGCTGCCTTCTTGGGTCCATTGTTTGTGATGAGAGATTGGTATTTAGTCTTATTGAGATTCCCTTTTATGTGAGGTATTGCTTTTCTCTTGCTGCTTTCAGAATCTTCTCTTTATCTCTTGTATTTGTCATTCTGAATAGGAGCTGTCTCTGAGTAGGTCTATTTGGCTTTATTCTATTTGTGGTGCATTGTCCTTGGATATTGATATTTATGTCTTTCATAAGAGTTGGGAAGTTTTCAGTCATTATTTCCTCAACTATTCTTTCTATCCCTTTTCCATTCTCTTCTCCTGGGGCACTGGTCACACGTATATTTGTGTGTTTTATGTTGTCATTCAATTCCCTGAGTTCTTGTTTTGTTTTTTCCATTCTTTCCTCTTTCTATTCTCCTGTCTTTTCAAGTTCAGGTGCTCGGTTCTCCAACTCACTAATTCCGTCTTCCATCAATACATATCTGCTGTTATGTACCTCTAATATATTTTTAATCTCATTCATTGTGTCTTACATTCCCATAAGCTCTGTTCCTTTTCTTTACAGACGTTGATGTTCTTTATACTCACCCAGTGTCTTCTTAATATCCTTTATTTCTTTGGCCATGTTTTCCTTCAACTCTTTGAATTGATTTAGGAGATTTGTGATTATCATTGATTAGTTGTCTTAAATCTGTGTCTCATTAGGCTTTTTGGTTTTTCCTTTGGCAGCAGGCCCGGCTAGATAGCTCAGTGGATAAAGAGCTCGCTGGGAAACCACATGGGAGGCCCTGGGTTCGGTTCCCGGGGACCTCGCAGGGTCATCTTCTCTTGTTTCTTAGTATGGCTTGTAATTTTTTGCTGATGTTTAGGCATCTGAATATGTTGGTGAATTTACTCTGGTTGTCAATTTCTCTCTCTTGCCTAATGGTTTTATTTCACAGCACTTCTTCAATTTTTGGTTCAACTTATTCTAAGTTTTAAATATTGTCCAGGTTAAGTTATCAAAATAGGGCCAGGGACTCGTGAATGGGGTGCAGACCTGCTCTGAGGGAACTGGGACAAGAGATTCCTAAAAGCAGTTCTTTTCCTTGCAGTTTCCAAGGCCAACTGATGGCACTTGTTGGTGAATCTTTCCACAGAGTTGTCTCTCTCAACCTCCACTTACCCATCATTCTGGTCTGGCCAGAGCCAAGATTCAAAGCAGGCTCTGCTGTCCAAATTCACTGAAGAGAAACTACTCTTCACCCTGCACCACACCCTCGCTCTTCCCAGTTGGCTGCAGTGAGCCATGGGTTTCTTCCAGGCTGTTTGCCTTGAAGGTGGGAGAAGGGTGTCATTCCCACTCCAGATGTTAGTAACTCATGGTTTTCATTTTGGCATGTTTGTCTGTTTTTGCCCTCCTGGGGGGGGGGTTGCACAGCACTTTCCTGTTCTGAAGATCCCCAAAGCAGGTCCTTCAGACAACTTTTTGCCCTTCCTCCATTTGTGTGTGTGTGTGTGTGTGTGTGTGTGTGTATGAGTAGTTGATCCCTGCTTACCTATTCTGACGCCATCTTCCTGGAAGTCCCCATATGGTCTTATTTCAAGTTTAGAGTTAATAATTGAGAATCAGTAGGTACCAGGGAGCTCTGAAGTAACAATGATTACAGGGATGGAAGGTTCATGAATGAAAGAAAATTAGGGTATTTCTGAGCATTTTGGTCTTGTATATATAATTTGCCAAGTTATACTTAAAAACATGTAGATATTTTTAATGCTCTGTGACACTTAATTTTTATAATGACCTAAGTGAAATAAAAATTATAATGTTCAATTTACAGATTAGGAGGTTCATATTGCCTTCAAATGACTTTTCCAAGATCAATTATAAAACAAAGTAAGCGGCCTAGTTTGGTTTCTGACCTATATAGATGTTAAATAATATTTTAAAAATGACAGCAGAGATGAATGAATGGCAGGGGTTAAATTAAAAATTGCTTCTTTTGCCTCAAAATATGAAGAAAATCTCTTCTTTAAAAACCTGTAGCATTTGTGATAGAAAATTAGGACTCTATGATGTGAGAGTTTCTGTAAAGTGCCTTTTTAGTTGTGAATAAAAGTGCTATTTACATGAAAAGATTTACATGTATATGCATTATCCATTTTTTCAATTAGATTTTCCTTTACTTTTTCATTCAACTGGCACCCAATTTGCCACACTTTTCAGTGGCAGTATGTATAACTCTGTCAGTGCCCTTCTTAAATTTTAGAAGAATATCTGCTTATCTGACTGTCTAATAAACCAATGTGCTACCTAAGGAAAGAGCCATACATAATTTATCTTTGTAGCACCAGCTTCTACAATGTGCCTGACCCAATGTAAGTCTTTGATAAATATTGTTGAAATAAGCAAATTTAATTTATATGAATTAAGTTCGTAGTAAGGATGCTAACTAAAAGTGCCTACTTTATGGATGGGGTCTAAAGTCCTTACCAGAGGAATCTTTCTTTCTGGGCTTCACAGTCAAGAATCTCATTGACAGTAGCTTTGAGCAGGAGGTAACCATGAGTTGACAAGAGTTGTCACCAAAGAAGGAAATCTTAGGAGGGAGTTGGCACTCCATAATCTTCCTCAGCCCGCTCCATTTTAAAAGAATTGTGGTGTATTCTCAGTCTTATTTAAAGTGCTATACAAATATTATTTTACACTTCCAATTGGTCAAGTCATTTCACTCATTTAAGTCTCTCGTATATAGAAATCTTAAAGCCAGTTCTGACTGGGGCAGCAAATGAATTTTATCTGTGATTACATTTCTCAGTTTTCTTCTAGGTTATTGGAGCAACTGAGAATTGTAATATGTATCATTCTTCAGTCTTTCATTTCATATTTTATTGGATGAATTATGAGTCAGTGAGTGGGAGTTGGAGATGGTACTTTACCACCCAAAAGTTTTCACTTGATCTCTATCAGCTGACTCTAGAACTTGACATTTCCCTATTTACTTAATAATTGAAGCATGCTTTTTCATTTTCTTTACCTTTTCAGCAGAGTCATAGATCTCACCCTGTTTCTACAACACAATGACTTGGACATTTTTAGCTATTGAACTAAAATTGGCCTGGAAATTATATTACTATGTGTTTGAATTCAATGGTGACATTTCTTCAACAATCTAAGTTCAGTTGATAGGTGAGGGGGAGCCAAATTACTGGAGCAACTGATTAAGTCAAATCTCAACTGCATCTCTTATAAAAATACAGTACGCAGAGACCCATAGAGAATCCATAAAGTGCTATCAACTTGAAACATTGTCTGAGGAAGGCTTTTGTACACAGGCTAATAGCTTGGACATTGGAGAGTTATAGCCATAGGCTGTTGATAGGACACTTAAGTCTCTTACAATAGAAATAAAATTTTTGAACAAAATTTTTTTAAATTCAAAATATCTCCTGTGTGTATGTACAAATCAGTGCATCAAGTCTTTATTATCATGAAATGACAGCATGAATATCCACAGAAAATAGAAAATGAAAGAGTGAGAACATAGCCTTACTAGGAAATATGACTTTCACTTGATAGAGGAGAGAAAAGGAAAGAAGAGAGAAAAGAGGGAAGACAAAAACAACAAGAGAAGTAGTGTTTGATGAAGTTCTAAATATGGCATTCACGGGCATTTATTCATTGAAAAAACATCTGCTGTGAAGTTATCATGTGCAAAGACACTTTGTTTAATGTTGAGTATATCAAAACAAAATAAAAACAAACCAAAAAACCCCATTATATATATTGCTATTTATATGTTCTCACAGTACTCTTTGAGTAAGTTTTTAATCTCCCATGTTTTCATATGAAGAAAAATGTAACAATAGCTAACATTCACATACTGTGTGGACTATACACTTAACATTCATTTAATTCCCACCTCAAGTCAATGATATAATTGCTGTTATAGTCCTAATGTTTTATCTGAGGAAACTTAGTATTTGAGGGTTTAAGTATCTTTACTAGTCCTCAAGATGCTCCATGAGGAAAGCTTCCTGCAGAATACAATCACTGAAATAAAAGAGCACATAGACGTGACGATAAAGTAGTTTCGAATTTAAACCTTTTGTAGATAAAGCACTCTTTAAAACCTTCCTTAATTAGAATCTCAGAACAATTCTCAAATGTAAGATCATATTGTGTCATTTCAGTGTTAAGAAAATTAAAGCTCAGAGAGGTGAAGTAGCTTGCCCAAATCAAGAAGGATCTTTAAAACCCTATTCAGTGGGCATTGCCTTGCATTATGCTGCCTCTCTTTAGAAAATGACACACATGGAGCTCATAATATGTACCAATAAGGCCCCTGAATAACTTTGTATGTCTTATTCTTCTCTCTTTCCCCATTTTCTTTTGCTCTTTTCCTACTTTTTCTCCTTCTGCCTTTCTTTCTTTAACTCTTCTCTCTGACCCTGGCTTACTGTAGTTTTTGCTGCTTATGCTTACAAAAGCCAGTGGAAGAAACTGCAGGCTGAGAAGAAGGCTTGAGAACCATTGTTTCTTTACATTGGATATTTTTATTAACGTTCAAAAATAAACTCTTTAGGTCTTTTATTGCAGGGGCTTTTATTGTAGTTAGTTGGCAAAGTAAGTTTCAATAAATTGTGTAGAATTAATGGAATTGAATTAAACTGAGTAAAAGTCAGCCTTGACACTGAAATGGGAATGCAGAGTTAAACGTGCCAGCTCTCCTGAACATTGTAGGAGAGACAAGCTGGCATGAGGTTTTGCT
>PVKH010025733.1:0-13363 GCA_004027955.1 Chaetophractus vellerosus | reverse complement strand
AGAAAAGCAAGGCATAACATACAAGGGATATCTAATAAGATTAAGTGCCAGTTTCTCATCAGAAACCATGGAGGCAAGAAGACAGTTGTATGATATATTTAAGATACTTCAAGAGAAAACCTGCAGCCAAGAATCTTATATCTGGCAAGATTATCTTTCAAAAATGAGAGTGAGTTTATAATATTAACAGATAAATAGAAACTGAGAGGGATTGTAACCAAAAGACCAACTTTGTAGGAAATATTAAAGGGATTGCTACAGCCTGAAAAGAAAAGACATGAGAAAGAGGCTTGGAAGAGAATCTGGAAAAAGATTTTATTGGTAAAAGTAGCGAAAATTATAAAAAGAGTGATGAAAATAAAATATGACAGCTAAAACCCAAAGTCAAATTGGGTGAAATAAGAACTGGCTTTACAGTAATAACACTGAATGTTAATAGATTAAACTCCCCAATCAAATGACACAGACTGGTGGAATGCTCTTCCATATAGTGCTAGAAGTTCCAGCTAGAGCAATCAGGCAAGAAAAAGAAATAAAGGGATATCCAAATAGGAAAGGAAGAAGTAAGACGTTCGCTGTTCACAGATGATTTGAACCTATACTGAGAAAGTCCTGAAAAATCTAAAACAAAGCTGCTAGAGCTAATGAACGATTTCAGTAGACTGTCAGGATAAAAGATCAATATGCAAAAATAAGTAGTGTTTCTATACACTAGTAACGCACAATCTGAGGAGGAAGTTAGGAAAAAAAATCCATTTACAATAGCGACTGAAAGAATCAAATATTTAGGAATAAGCTTAACCAAGGATGTAAAGCATTTGTATTCAGAAAACTACAATGCATTGCTAAAAGAAATAAAAAAGATCTAAATAATTGGAAGAACATTCCATGCTCATGGACTGGAAGACTAAATAACATTAAGATGTCAATCTAACCAAATTGATATACAGATTCAATGCAATCCCAATAAAAATTCACCAGCACTTTTTAAAGAAATGGAAGACAAAATTACTAAATTTATTTGGAAGTGTAAGGCACCCTAAATAGCCAGAAACATCTAAAAAGGAAAAACAAAGTTGAAGGATTTTCACTTCTGGATTTTACATCCTATTGCCTATCTACACTGGTAAAAACAGCATGGTACTGGCATAAAGATATACACATGGACCAATGGAACTGAACTGATGGTTCAGAAACAGGTCTTCACATCTATGGTCAAGTGATTTTTGAGAAGCCTGTGTCAAATGTACCCAGCTGGGGCATAACAGTCTATTCAACAAATGGTGCTGGGAGAGTTGGCTATCCACATCCAAAAGAAGGAAAGAGGACCCCTATCTTACAATTTATACAAAATTAACTCAAAATGGATCAAGGACCTAAATATAAAAGCTAGAACCATAAAGATCCTAGAAAAAATATAGGAAAACATTTTCAAGG
Source organism: Chaetophractus vellerosus (assembly GCA_004027955.1). NCBI lineage: Eukaryota > Metazoa > Chordata > Mammalia > Cingulata > Chlamyphoridae > Chaetophractus > Chaetophractus vellerosus. The sequence continues at coordinate 11,926 of PVKH010025733.1, read as the reverse complement.
CCTAGTGGTAGTGGTGGATTCTTAAATCTTACACCGAAAGCATGAGCAAAGAAAGAAAACATTGATAAATGGGACCTCCTCAAACTTAAACACTTGTGAGTCAAAGGACTTCTTCAAGAAGGTGAAAAGGCAGCCCATACAATGGGAGAAAATATTTGGAAACCACATATCCAATAAGGATTTGATTTCCATTCTATATAAAGAGATCATACAACCGAAAAGAGCAAGCCACCCAATTAAAACATGGGCAAAAGACTTAAATAGACATTTGTCCAAAGTGGAAATACAAATGGCCCCAAAACACATGAAAAAATGTTCAATACTACTAGCTCTTATGGAAATGCAAATCAAAATGACAATGAGATATCATCTCACACCACATATAATGCCCATTATTAAAATAAACAAAAAAGAATACATGCTGGAAAGGATGTGGAAAATAGGGACACTCCTTCACTGTTGGTGGGATTGTAAAATGGTGCAACTTCTCTGGAAGACAGTTTGGTGGTTCCTCAGAAAGCTAAATATAGAACTGCCATATAATCCAGCAATTCCTGTACTAGGAATATATCTAGAAGAACTGAAAAGTGTGATGTGAACAGACAATTGCACACTGATATTCATAGCGGTGTAATTTACAATTGATATGGAAGAAATATGCCCAATTGGGTTTTTTTCCAAAAGATGGAAAAAACCCAAGTGTTTCCATCAACCAATGAATGGATAAACAAAATGTGGTATATACATAGGAGAGAAAACTATGCTGCAGTAAGAAGAAATGAGTTTGGAACACATGATAACATGGATGAATCTCTAAGACATTATGCCAAGTGAAATAAGGCAGACACAAAGGGACAAATATTGCAGCATCTCACTAATATGAACTCAATATGAAGAATAAACACATGGATTTAAAACCTCGAGTATAAGTCATTAGGAGATAAGAGGAGAGCTGTGAAGGGGTACTGATGCTTAATGTATGTAGAAGTTTTAATTGACTATAAAAGTGTGGAATGGATAGAGTTGATGGTAACACATTATAGTGAGCAGCAGCTGGTTTATAAATGGGATTGTGGCTGAAAAGGGTAATCTAAAAATGTAAATGTCAATTGAAAGAAAGCTAGAGAATAATCTAGGGACTGAATAACACATTTAACCCAGAGATGGATGAGAATGATGGTTAATAGTGCAAATGCAAAAATGTCCTTCTGTGAATTAGAATGGATGTACATCACTACTGTGGGATTGTGGAAAAGCATGGGAAAAACACAATTAATGTAACCTATGGACTATATTTAATGCATAATATCTTGCATCAATGCCAAAGATGTACAGTGTTAATAATAAGGGGGTATGGAAGAAATATGCCCAATGCACATTGTGGACCCGGGGTAACAGTCTGATGATATGATCTCATAATCTGTAACAAATGTTCCACAATGGTGTGGTGTGGTGGTGAAGGAGTGTTATATGGGAATTCCACACACATGCAAGTTTGTTTTGTAAGCTCACAACTTCTGTTATAAAAATATATTTAAAAATCTAAATGTAATAAAAATATATTTAAATATCTAAAGAAAAAAGAAAAAAGGACATACAGCAATCTTAGATAATCTAATCTAAGTCCCTCAGCTGAATTTAATGCAATCAAGTGGTATCACACCCAGAGGAATAGATTAGTTTACAAACATAATCTTTCTCTTTTTGGGATTCATAAAATAATCTCAAACTGCCACAGTGTTAATAGTAGGGTGGTTTATGGAGAAAATGCACCAAATATAAGCTATGTTCTATAGTTAGCAGCAACATTTTGATGAAGTTCTTTCATCACTTGTAATAAATGTTCCACAACAATGCAAGGTCTTAGTGGTGGGGTGATAAATAGGAATCCTATATGTAATGCATGATTGTTTTGTAAACTCAAAAATTGTCTAGTAATAATAAAAAAGCTATGAAGGCTTAAAATCTAATTAGAAAGCCCTGTGAAGGCCACTTTTAGTTCAGGCACAGTAGACTAAGTGTAGAGCTGGTTTTCAAAGCTTCCAAAGCAGGGAATATAGGTCTAAAGAATGATATCGTTCTCCATTTCTGACATCAAACAGTTTGTTTTGTTTATTTATTTAATTTTTATTTTACTTTTTGTATAAAATTAAGACCCAGAATATTAATTTTTAAGTAGTAGAATCTACTCTATGTTCCATTTCCATTAACTTAATCCGTGGTCTGTAAGGGGTTTGATCATTGTTTTACATTATTCCTCGGCTTCTCTTATAATGTGATATAGAAAAAGGGGCAAGCAAGAGATAAAATTTGAATGTCAGAGGAGTAATATTTAATGATTCATTTTCATATTTGAGTTTTTTGTTTTAGATTTAATTTTGGGATATTTGAGCACGTCGATTTTCCATGAAGAATTTTCTTTTTGGTAGAATGCCCTATCCACTCTGGTAAGTTTCTGGAAACAAGACTGTGAACCCCAGAAACCATCAGACTCTCTGAAAGTACATTACAGTCCTATGAAATATTTTATCCACATTTAACAAAAAGTAAGTTGCCTTTGATTTGGAATTTGGTGTAAGAGATGTTGCATATTACAGAATGAAGTGTATGCCTGTGGAAAATTTATGAACCATAGATCTCAAATAGAATAAATGATTTGTACTCTGTGCATTCAAGAAACAAATCTAAGCCTATTTCATTTTTCTTTTCTTGGCTCATATAGCTACACATCTATCCTTTTTAAGAAAAAGGCCAACATGTCCAATGTTCAAGGCAAATAGCTTTTACTTTCCTCTAATGTCAGCTTCCTTTGGTAGAAATTTCCACTCCATCCCACCTCAACCTCCCCTCAACTCTCTGCTGCTCCACAACTCATGTTCTTATAACTATTTTTATCAAGCTCTCTGTAAATCCATATTTGGAGAAATATTTGACAATACAGATATATGGAACACAAACTATAATAGTTATGTGTCCAGATTCCAGAAAACTGACAAATTGAACAATGACCACAGAAGTAATTTATGACATTTGTACCCCTCCCTCTAATTATGTTACTTTGATATTAGCTTGTTTCCCCTCAAGATATGAGCTCAATTCCAGTAAATGTTCTATGATTTCTGAGTTCATGGAAAGAAAATAGACTAGATGGCATATGGTCAATATCTCAAAAATCATTGTTAAAGTTCAATTTTCTCTAATCCTGCCTCAGCCTGTAAGGGACTACATCTCAAATTGAGGACATTTTGGTAATGGTTTCAAAAGACATTGCTTTATTTTTTCAACAACTTTTAAGTGTCTCAGATGTCAGGCTCCATGTAAGATGCTGCCAATGTAGCAGGGAACAAGAAAACCTGGTGCCTTCTGTCATTCAGCTTTGAACTTAAAGGGAACAGCATGCAACCAATTTAGGGTAAAGGAAACACAGCAGGAGAAAAAATCCTCCCCACTTGCAGCATTGCAATTGCCCACAAAATTGTTCTGATGGCTCAGTAATAAAATGAAGCAAAATTCTTAGACATTGACTCCATCTCTCTCCACATATCTAAGTTTAACCTGCTGCACACTTGATGTATTTGGATAAGGCGGACAAGACTAGGGTAATGTGATAATGCCACTTGGTGGAAATGATTTTTTGAACAAGATAATATTAAAGTTCAAGTTTAATTATGTAGTTATTGATAGAAGCCCTGTTTTGAAGATGGGCTTCTGCACATTGGAAAGTTGGCTGTAAGACAATGTAATCAGAGACATGTGTGAAAATTCTCAGAAATCCCTTGTGGGAGAAATTCTGATCAATTTTGAAGAAATCGCAAAATCTCTGAGATTTCTTACTTATCCTAATACTTTTCTTGGGATTAATTTAGAATCCTGATAATATTCTTTCCCATCTTTGTCCCCTCCAAAAAATGTCAGCAGTACTACCTCCTTGTGCCTTAAAGTCAAAGTCAAGCCATTATTGTCTTAAGACCTGGGAAGAGTCTTATCTCATCTACCGTAGTTCTGTTCTCCTGGTTAGAGAATCAAAAGAGTCATCCACAGCAGAGGCCTTATTCTGGCAAAGGTATATCTGAGGTCAACTAATAGTCCCCCTGAGGGGGGTGTGGATGAGGGAAGACTAGCACAGGCAAACCTGTGTGTTTTTTACAAGAGCATTTTATTTTCCTTTTGTATTCAGGTGCCTACCTTTCGCAGTTCCTCCAGCATCTGGTCCCTGGAATGTAATAAGAGGTAATGTATATTTCTTTCAAGCCAGGCCCAGCCATAAGAAAAAATCCTGCACAATTTTCTATTCCAGCTCTCTTCACACCCTGTGGCTAAAAGAGAAGGATTCCAAGATGGTGGAGGCAGTTTCTGAAAGGAGTCCCAGTTTCTGAACTATGAGCTCAAGAATAACTGCCCAGGAAAGCCACTCAGACCTCACTGGCTCGAGTGAGAAATAAATTATGAGTTATGCCCCTTAGTTTTAGAGATCTTTTTACAGTATCTAACAGCATTCCCCTGAATAGTGCTGCTTTGAATTTTTGTTTTCACTCTCCAGGAAGCTGATCTTTTGGGAAACATTTTCAGATGTTAAATTTATGTAACCCAGTGGAAGTTTCAGAGCTTATTTAGGTCACTGTGTGAGTGGATTCCAGGGAGGAAGGTCTTTGCTCTTGGCATCTTTATTCCCAGCCACTCAATCATTCAACGTACAGTTACTGAGTGCTCACTCTGAACAAGCAGGGCACTACCTTAGGTGTCATTTCACTGGAAGAGTAATTGTATTACTCCTATATATTCAGCTTTGCTCTTCTGTCTTGTGAACTAATAAATTCAGCCTGATTATGCTAACAGAGCATTTTACTGGGCCTTGCCTGGGATTAAACCACAGACTTTCTTGCATTGATTGAGAGTGTTTTGTTTTCTTTAAAATTTCCCCTAAATACTCTTCAGAGGCTCTGCAACTGCATCTTCAATCTGCGTAAGGTAAGAAGAAGCTGCAAATTCTGAAGATTGCCTGGCAAGTCAAGCCTTCCTAGGGCAGGTCACCTACAGAAATGTCTTAGCTCTACCACTTGGCATCTCTTTGCCCCCTGAGGTACTGTGAACTCTCACTCTCTGTCTTTTCAGATGTCTCTCCTGGATTGCACACTTCGTACCGCTGGACACAGTCCAGTTTGCAGAGAGGTCAAGGGCTTCCCAGATAATGCTCAGGCTGAGTGGAGCTGCCAGGCTTGATCAACTTCCTTTTCCCCTGCTACTGGTGCTCATGGTCCTTATTCTTGGGACCTTTATTGAAGTTTTTGTTTTTAGTCAAAGAGAGTGGGAGGATAACTTGAGGAGCATAATATTTCTAATTAGTATATTCACTTTTATTTTTGTTACTTGAAACTACCTGCTAAAACAGGCAAGCAAACAGGGGCAAACCATCCCTTCCCCACATATCCTGAATAATTTCCAAGTGTGATTTGACCACGCCCATTGTTTGCCTAATATTCTGGCTTCAGAATGTAACCTTAGATTACATGAGGTACCATTGCATTTCCTTTTGGTGCCCGGCTTGAGAAATCCTGTCAATTTTTGATATTTGATATGTTTTAATGGACTAATTGTATTTACATTAGCCTTAAAACCAGAAAGGAAATAAACACTATTTCTTGGCTATTAAAAAAGGAAATGCATTAAGAAATATTCTATTATACATAAAATCATTTTTGAAGTAAAAATATGCCCAAATCTATTTATTTGATTTTTAGTCTTCTTTTTTGAACCATGTTGCATCTAGTAATAGGACTAGTAATTTAAAAAATCAGCTTAACAGAATGTCTATACAGAAATGAATCATATTTACTGTAGAGTAGTTGTGTTTTGTCTTTGTATACAAGGTTGCTGCTAATGTGAAAAACATTTTGGGAACTCATTTGAGAAAGATGTCCAGATTCTGCAGCATGCTCTTTGGAGGAATCGAGGTGATGGCAATGGAAACCAGATGGCTGTGTAGGTGAAACACAGAGAACACTGACTGGTTAAACTGAAATCACTCCCCACTTGGGCAAGAGAATATTGAATGTTCATTGTGCATGTGTGTACATCTCTCCCAATAGACTTTGAACTCGTGGAGCCAGGATACCATATCTTATTAAATGATGTGTTTCTGACACAGCTCTTGTTACATAGATGGCATACCATAAATGATCATTGAACTCAATGTTCTTAATCAAGTCATTGTGAACAGGCCTAATGATTTGAAATGACCCAAAATTGTTCTCCAGTAGTTTTCAAATAAACAGGAGGTGCTTTTTTTCTCATCCATGTATGCCACTTTTATATATAATATATTTGCACAATGCACAATAAATTTTGATAGAAGACTGTTTTCTGACCTCATCTTTCCTTGCAGTGCAAGAGTCTTATGGGGATTATTCATGACTGATAGCTGGGTTCATTTTCCAACTGGATACCTGGATCCAAACGAATGCTTTAATATTTCAACCCCTTAAAAATGTAATGAAAAACCTGTCATGAGTAATAAGTTGCAAAGAAGTGCTTGAGCACCTTAAATGACAGGCTGTCTGTGATTTCAAATTCCAGTTCTCTTAGGTTTGAATTACATAGTTAAGCTTAAGGATAGTTTGTATTAAGAAAAAGGTAATAATTTTAATAAACAAAAAAATCAACACTAAAAACTAAACCTATCACTTTATTTTTTTTGTGTGTTAAAATAGAACAATAATCGTTTTTTTTTTAAAGAGCCATTACATCAGAAACCATGAGGAACAGTCTGAAGGTTCCTTCTATTAGCTGGTTCTTTGTCTCCTTTAATCAGCTTTCTTGCTTTGATTTGTCTTGATTTAGCTTTTCCCCACTCTTTTCTGTACTCATCAAAAATAATATGGTACTTTGAACAAACCTGGACTGTTGGGACCAGATAACTTAGCAAGCTTTATTAGCAATAGATTTTTCTTTTTTTTTGGTAATCCTCAAGATATAAAACAAGCAATCTTAAAATTGTTTGCTCTTCTTTAGCATGTTCATTAAGGTTTCTATTTAGGGACTTAGACTGCGTTCCTAGATGTAACCCAGAATCAAAAGTTCTATTACACTGATAAATGTGACTTTCCACTTCAAGAAAGTTCTGTTTTTCAGTCTGTCTGTGTTTTATGTGGCTGTTTGTTACTGAGACAAACAGAATGACTAAATCAATACAAATGGCCCTCTTGGCCTAAAGACACCACAAGAAAGTGTAGCATCATTAAACTAAATTATAGACAAGCACTTAAGGAGACAAATAAGTATTTTGTTACCATAAGTCTTGATTTTTTTTATGGTGAGGATGATTGAAAGTGTTTATAAAATATGCATGGTAACCAGGGACAAGACTTCTGTGGTTAAGTTCTAATAGGTATAACTTAGTCCCTATGGCTTTTTTTAATCAGATAGGAAAGTGTAAGCTAGAGGCAGAACTCTGATGGTGTTTATCTAAGCCCAAACCTCTAACCTGTATTAAAAAACATAATATGATGTGTATTAGTCAGCCAAAGGGGTGCCTTTGCAAATATACCAATAATTGGTTGGTCTTTATAAAGGGTACTTATTTGGGGTAGACGCTTACAGTTACCAGGCCACAAAGCATAAGTTTCTTCCCTCACCAAAGTCCATGTGTTGGAGCAAGATGGCTGCCGACGTCTGCCAGGGTTCAGGCCTTTGGGTTTCTCTCCTGCCGGGGCTGCGTTTCTCTGCGGGCTTAGTGCTTCTTCCACAAGGTCAGCTGTAGACTATCAGGCGAATGGCTCACTTTTCTTTTCCTGGGGCGTCCTCTCCAACATCAGAACTGCTTCTCAAAAATCTGCTTCTCAAATCTGCTCCCTCTGTCTTTTGCCTTTCCTTTTATACTTGAGACCACACCCACCGAGGGGCGGGGCTCAACGCCCTACTGATGTGGCCCAGTTAACACCCTAATCATGACCTAATCACGCCCAGATTAACAGATCAGTTTACAAGCATGATTCAATTTATATTTTTGGAATTCATAATTACATAAAACTGCCAAACCATTACATGATGTAACCCAAGAGAACTAATAATCAGTGAGATGAATGTAAAAAGGTAATGGAGACCAGCTATAGGGCATGAGTTTAAACCAAACAAATGTGGGGCCTGTGTGGTAAGCTAGGAGAAGGTAAACACTCCAGGGGTAAAAAAAAAAAAAAAATTATACTGCTGAGAATCCAGGCAGGAGAGTAGAACACAGTCTTATTAGGTGTTGCCCTACCTGGTCTCTAAGGAAAATGCTCACAGGTACAAAGTTTTCTTTCATCAACCGCACTATAACTGATGGAAATGAAGATAGACCAACTAAGTCCAAGAGTCTATCAACACTTGGTTCTGGGATTCAAAAATCTCAGAATAGGGAAAATACAACTCAAAAGGAAAGAAGAATAAATTACCTGTGGCATTTTAAATTCAGAAGAACTCAGGGCATAAATGGAGTGTGGTCCTGAACAATGATAGATGTGTGATAGGCCCTCTGTAAATTGCAGTTTAAAAGCAGTGGTCATTGCATAATGGATTGCATGTGTCTCTGGGAGCAAAAGAAAATACATTAGTTTAATTAACTTCCCTGGATGAGGTATTTAAGTTTAATATTAGAAGAAAAATTATCTGCATTCTAAAATAATTTAATGGGGGCTGGCTAGATAGCTCAGTGGATAAGAGCGCCGGTATACACATGGGAGGCCCCAGATTCAGTTCCCGGGGACCTCTCTGAGTGGGCGGACGGCCTTGAGAAAGGCAAGCCGCCATGGGCAGGGCAAAGCCGCCATGGGCAAGGCAAGAGGCCGCCACGGGCAGGGCGGAGCCCCCACGGGCATGTCACAGTCACCCGTGACACACGGAGCTGCTGCCTGCAAAGCGCGGAAGCCGGGCAGCCCGCAACACACAGAGCACTGCTGCCCGCAAAACATGGAGCAGAGCCGCCCGTGAAAATGGAGTGGAGCTACCCACGAATGGAGGGAGCCGCCTCCGTGGAGGGCCGACTCGGTACGTTGCCACAAAGATGGGGGAGACAAGAAGCAGACATAGAAAAAAACACACAGAAGAATGGACACACAGCAAGAGCAAGCAGGAAGGAGGGAGGATATGTAACCAAAAAAAATAAAAATTAAAAAATTAAAAAATAAAATAATTTAATGATGGTATTTGAGGTCTCCCACCCAGGATATTATTTTGGCTTTATATGCATAATAAAATAAGAGGTTGTTTAATTCAGATTTTATTTTAATATAAATCACTTTTGTGACAGAAATACACAGTTTTGGATTTTAACATGGAGCCTGTGGCAGTTTGATATAGTTGTGAATTCCAAAATTAGATATGGATTATGTTTGTAAACTGGTCTGTTCCTCTGGGCGTGATTAAATTATGATTAGGGCTTTGATTGGGCCACATCAGTAGCTAGTTGAGCACCTGCCTCTTGGTGGGTGGGGACTCACAGATAAAAGACATGGCAAAGGACAGAGTTGGAGTTCTGATGCTGAGTTTTAATGCTGGAGTCGGAGGAAGTAAGCACGCAGAGGAGCTTTGTCATGAGGAAGGAGAGAAGGCCCTGGGAAGAGATAAGCCACTTGCCTGATAGTCTACAGCTGGTCTTTGGAGCGATGCAAGCCTGAACCCAGAGAGAGGCAAGCCCCGGGAAGAGAGGACCTCAGGAAGCCTGAACCCTGGTAGACATAGCAGCCATCTAGCTCCAACATGTGGCCACAGACCTTGGTGAGGGAAGTAACTTATGCTTTATGGCCTGGTAAGTGTGGGCTTCTACTCCTAATAAATACCCTTTATAAAAGCCAACAGATTTCTGGTATTTTGCATCAGCACAACTTTGGCTGACTAACAGAGCCTATCTGGAAAATACAAATTTCATATTGCCTTGTAAAAGATAATATTCAGCTTAAAGTTACACTTGCCTGCCCACTTGTCTGATCAATAGAGTAATGAATTTGAAGGAATCATGTCACTGTCAGTGATTATTTTAAGAGATTAAATGGGATTTGGATACACATATTTTACCTCACTAAAACAAAGGCATTTATTTTTTTGGTTAAAAATGACATTTAAATACACTTCTGCAAAGCACATAAGAATGGTTTCTGAATTCTGAAGAAAAAGATTAGAGTCAACGGGATTACTGAAAAATTTTCTTCAAGAGTGCAATTCTATTATCTGTGGAAAAAAACAATAAAATTTAAAGAAACACCTAACAAATAGACAGATCCATTATTTTTATTTGTGTTTTGACAGTTGTGGTAGAGGTGTCTAGAACTCATGTATTTCTCCTCCCACTTCAGGGTCCCGGAAGGATTACACTTTCTCACCTGAGAACTGCACAGCGCTGTGCAGCAGGTACTGGCCAACGAGTTGTGATCAGGAATGACACGAGTCATTTCTAGGCTCAAGCATTGAATTCCTGTATGAATCCCCTAGCACTCGTTCCCTCTTCTTTGGCAATCATAGAGGGAGGCTCATGTTCTAATGGTGGAACTGCAAATTTGAAGGATCACGATCAATGAATCACTGCTTTGAGGACAATTGCCTGATAGAGTTACCTGGATATGTGGGGAACTTAGGATGAACGAGAAATAAACCTTTGCAATTTTAAGCCACTGGGGTTTTCAGATTGTTTGTTAGTTTGGCAGAACATAAAATACACTAACTTATACAAATTTTACAGCCCTTTTTGCTTCATGATGTTTCTATATAGAGCCCAATATAAAGTCTTTGTGTTTTGATACGGTTATTAACTTTAATTCACTAAAGCTTATTAGAAGTTGAGGCAAAAATAAATAATAAATGGGTACAACATGGACAAAGTTAATAAAAATAAAAGGATCCCCATTGTATGCAATAATTTGGAATATAAAAATATGGTGCCAAAGGCTTTAAATATTATATTGGTGACAATTTTCTCTTAGAAAAGAATCTCCTTACCTACTGTGTAAGTCAATGTCTCCTAGGGAAACAGAACCTACAGAAAAGATCTGTAAATATGATGAGATTTTATAAAATTGTCTCACATGACAGTGGGAATGTACAAGTCCAAATTCCATAGGGCAGCTGCAACCCGGGAGTTCAGATGAAGACCCTCCATGAATTCCCTAGGAGGAGCTGGCTGGCTGAAAGAGAGATGAAAACTCTCTCTTGTGACCACTGAAATCATCGCCTCTTTTAAAGCCTTCAACTGATTGGATTGTACTTCTCTCATTGCTGAAGGCAATCTCATCAGTTGATTATAGATGGAATCAGCCATGGAAGCATTCAATTTACTGATGATTTAAGTCCATGAAATAGCCTCACAGTAACAATTTGGCCAGTGTTTGCTTGACCAAACAACTGGTCACCATTACCTGGCCAAGTTGACACATGGACTTAACCATCATACCTATATAAACAGACCTTTTGGGGGGCATTACTCTTTACTATGCTAATATGATATAGCAGCCAGCATCTACGATTTACAAGTAATTGTGGTTAGCAGAGGGATATGAAGAGGCTCCATGACAGAGATGGTAGTTTGGTGTCTTCTTTCTGGAGGACAAGAAATAAAAAGTACAGCCAAGGGAAACTCATGCCAGCAGGCCTTGGGGACTTTAAAAGAATGCATTTTTTTGTATCAATGCTACTACCACTTTTTAATGCACTTTTAAAAATAGCAAATTTTGAAAAAGTAAATTTCTCTTTTCTGAGAATGAAATATTTTTACAAGAAGAGGTTTTGTAGAGATTCTCTTCATTTGAAGGCCTGAGGGCTGTAGAGAACTTTGGGAATTTACAAAGGTTATAAGAGATATGAGTTTGGAAAAGAATGAGGGCTACTTTGCCTGGAGAAGAAAAGATATTTGATTGGCTTTTTAAATCTCTTGTCAAAACTCATTCCTTAGAAAATTCTGAAA
>PVKH010025732.1:0-13368 GCA_004027955.1 Chaetophractus vellerosus | reverse complement strand
CTGCAAGGGTTCAGGCATCCTCTTCCTCTCAAGGCTCTGTGGTCCTAGCTTCTTCCAATATCAGCTGTAGGCTAGGACAAGTCTCATCTTTCTCCTGGGGCTTGCTTCTCTGCAGGCTCAGCTGCTCTGCTCTCTCCACAAGGCCAGCTGTAAACTATCAGGTGAATGGCTCGTCTCTCTTCCAGGGGCCTCTACCTTGTCTAATGGAGCCTTCTCTCTTTCCTCGTGTATCTGCTTCTCTGTGTACTTATTTTCTGGGGCTCCAGCATTAAAACTCCAACCTCCCTCCTCTACCAAGTGGCTTTCTCTGTGAGTCCCTGACCCACCCCCACCACCCTTCTTCTCTTCCAGACCTATTGATAGACTAAAATCATAACAAGCCCCCAAAGGCAAAATATAAAGTGTGACCCATGAGGAAGTAGCCCAAATACCCATTGTTTTGGTCAGCCACAGGTGTGCCTTTTGAAATATACCAAAGATTGGTCGGTCTTTATAAAGGGTATTTATTTGGGATAGAAGCTTACAGTTACCAGGCCACAAAACATAAATTTCTTCCCATACCAAAGTCCACGTGTTGGAGCAAGATGGCTGCCGACATCTCCAGGGTTCAGGCTTTCGGATTCCTTTGTTCCTGGGGCTGCGTTTCTCTCCGGGCTTAGCTTCTGTTTCCTTCACGAGTTCAGCTGTAGACCATGAGGCTTTCTATGCTTTGTGTCTCTCCACAAGGCAGCTGTAGACTATCGGGCGAACGGCTCTCTCCAACACCAGAACTGCTTCTCCAATCTGCTTTTCTAAGTCTCTTCTCTAAATCTGCTTCTCTCAATCTGCTTGCTCTGCTGCCTCTTGTCTAGCCTTTTATACTTGAGACCACGCCCACCAAGGGGTGGGGCTCAACGTCTCACTGACATGGCAGTTAACGCCCTACTCATAACTTAATCATGCCCAGATGAACAGATTAGTTTACAAGAATAATCCAATCTGTATTTTTGGAATTCACGATTAAATAAAACTCTGAAACCATTACACCCATGTTCACCTCTCCTGCCACATTACCTTCTCTTTCACAGCCCACAGCTTTGGCCTCTTGAGGAGTCCCTTACAATCAGTTGACTGAGGAAGAGAAAACTCAGTCCGGGTTTACAGATGGTCCTGCACAATATGAAGGTACCACCTGAAAGTGGACAGCTGCAGCACTGCAGCTCTTTCTGGGACATCCCTGAAGGATGGTGGTGAGGGCAAATCCTCCCAGTGGGCAGAACTTTGAGCAGTGCACCTGGTTGTTCATTTTGTTTGGAAGAAGAAATGGCCAGAGGTGTATTTGTATACTGATTCATTGGTTGTTGGCAATGGTTTGGCTGCATAGTCAGGGACTTGGAAGAAACATGATTGGAAAATTGGTGACAAAGAGATCTGGGGAAAAGCTATATGGATAGAACTGAGTGGGGAAAAAACATGAAAATATCTGTGTCCCATGTGAATGTTCACCAGAGGGTGACTTTAGCATAAGAAAGTTTTAAAACTCAAGTGGATAAGATGACCCACTCTGTGGCTAATGCCCATCCTCTTTCCCCAGCCACTCCTGTTATTGTGCAATGGGCTCATGAACAAATTGGCCACGGTGGTAGGGATGGAGGTTATACATTGGCTTAGCAATATGGACTTACCCTCACCGAAGTTGACATGCTACAGCCACTGCTGTGTGCCCAATTTGCCAGCAGCAGAGACTCACACTTAGTCCCAGACATGGCACAATTCTGCAAGGTGAACATCCTACTACCTGGTGGCAGGTTGATTACATTGGACTACTTCCATCATGGAAAGGGCAGTGATTTGTTTAACTGGAATAGACACATACTCCAGATATAGGTTTGGGTCTCTGCATACAATACTTCTTCCAAAACTATCATCAGTGGACTGACCAAATGTCTTATCTACAGCCATGGCATTCCACACATTGGTTCTGTTGAAGGAACCCATTTCATAGCAAATGGTGTGAAGGAATAAGCACATGCTTATGGAATTCACTGGTCTTACCTAGTTCCCCATCATCCTGAAACAGCTGGATTGAGAGAACAATGGAATAGCCTTTTGAAGACTCAATTATGGCACCAACTAGGTGGCAATAACTTGCAGAGCTGGGGCAATGTTCTCAAGGAGGCTGTGTATGTTCTAAACTAGTGTCCACTCTATGGTGCTGTTTCTCCCATAGCCAGGATTCATGGGTCTAGGAATCAAGGGGTGGAAATGGGAGTGGCACCACTCACTATTACCCCTAGTGATCCACTAGGAAAATTTTTGCTTCCTGTCCCTGCAACCTTAGGTTCTTCTGGCTTGCAGGTATTATTTCCAAAAAGAGGAGTGCTGCCACCAGGGAACACAATAATCATTCCATTGAACTGGGAGTTGAGACTGCTACCTAGCCACTTTGGGCTCCTCTTTTCTTGAAAAAGAAGGGAATTGCAGTACTGGCTGGGTTGATTGATCTTGACTATCAAGGGGAAATAGGACTGCATATACATAGTGGGGTAAAGAAGAGTTTGCCTGGATACAGGAGATCCTTTAGGGCATCCCTTAGTACTGCCATGCCCTGTGATTAAAGTCATTGAAAAATTGCAACAATCCAAACCAACCAGGACTAACAATGGCCCAGAATCTTCAGGAATGAAAGTTTGGGTCACCCCACCAAGCAAAGAACCACAGCCAGCTGAGGTGTTTGCTGAGGGTAGTGGGAACATGGAATGTTTAGTGGAAAAAGGTAGTGATAAATATGAACTTTGACCATGTGACGAGTTTCAGAAACGAGGACTGTAATGGTCATGAATCTTTCTTCCTTGTTTTGTTATGGACATAAAATGAATCTTTGTTTTCTTCCCTAAATTTTAGATTATAATATGGCAAGTTGCATTAGTTTCATGTCATATTTAAGGGTAACTTAAGAGTGAATATTACCCAAGGACTTGTACCCAGTTTTGTAGGGAATTAATGAGTTTCCAGTTGTATTCAGGAGATTTGAACATTGTGAGGTGGATATACATATATATATGCATTTCTGTTTTTATTTAGAGACTAAGTATGGTTTAAGGTGATATGTATGGTTGCCAAGGTGACAAGGGGTAGACTGTGATGGTTAGGCTAATGTGTCAACTCGGCCAGGTAATTGTGTCCATTTGTTTGGTCAGCAAGGACTGGGCTAATTTTAAAACAAGGACATTTATGGACTACATCTACAATCAACCAAGGAGATTGCTGTCAGCAATCTGGGACATTTTATCCAATCAGTTAAATGCCTTAAAGGGGGAAGTGATTTCAGCATTCAGAGAGAACTTTCCAGCTTGACTTCTGACAATGAGCATCTTCCGGGAATTCATCAAGGACTTTCATTGGAACCCCTGATTTGTAGCCCGCCTACGGAATTCGGACTTGTGCATTCCCACGGTCCCATGAGAGAATTTTATAAAATCTTATGCTATTTACAGATATCTCCTGTTGATTCTGTTTCCCTAGAGAACCCTGACTAATACACAGTCAAAATATATTTACACATAAAATTGAAATAATGGAGTATTTGATAATACCCATTGTTTTAGTTTACTAAAAGCTCCTGGAGAAAACATAGCAGAAACGGGTTCGTTTTTATGATGAGGATTTATTAGGATAAAAGCTTACTGTTCTGAGGCCATGAAAGTGTCCAAACCAAGGCATCATCAGGAGATCCTTTATCCCAAGCTGCAGCTGTGGGCGACCAGGCACAGGGAGGCATCGACTTGTCTCTGCTCTCCTCCAGGCCTCATTGCTTTCAACTTTTTGCTAAAGTGGCCTCCTCTCAGCTTCTGTGTTCCATTCAGCTTCTTGCTCCCAGGGCCTCCTCTCTCAGATTCCAGTAGTTTTTCTCTCTCCAACTTTCTTCTGAATCTGTGACATTTTATTCCTCCATTTAGAGAGGACTACATTAAGAGGTTTAAGACCTACCCTGAGTCATGAAATCTAATCAAAAGTCCTTAACTGAAGTAATTTAATCAAAAGGCCCCACTTAAAATAGGCTTAAACTCACAAGAATGGGTTTGCTTTAAGAACAGGATTTTCTTGGGTCCACAAAATTTCAAACTGCCATATTTATGAATCTGAAAGCTTAGTGATTGGCGTATTGATTTTAAAGGACAAGGACAAACAAAACAAAATAAACTAAAAACAGAAAAATTAACATACACATAGCACTCAATTTCATGGACTCATTAAATAATTAAATACAAATTATTCAAACAGCCTTTATATTACATTTTAAATTTAACTGCACAGAATCAAGAATTTGATGTACAGCCTATTCTAGTAAGAAGAATCTTGTAATTTAGTTCCCTCTATAAATATAGATTATCAATGGACATTTTAGGTAGATTCTTATAATACCTGACTATTCAATAAATGCTTTTTTCCTTAAAATCTACTTAACACATCTAAAATGATGATGTACACAATCTTAAACCTCGAAATATTGATATTATTTGTTACCGCTAATGTATTTTGGTGCTAGACCTAGGCAGATACTACTAACAAAATTACCTTAAGAGAACTCAAGAAACAAATGTCATCAAACATTTTTTCCCTTTTAAGGATTGTGTGTGGCACATGAAACATTTAAAATACATAAATATCTGTGAGTGATTAATGTATTCCCTAAACTATTATAATTAGCACATTTTAAGCTATAATTAAAATAATTTTCTATTGTAAGCCAAGTAATGAAAATGTAAGGCAATGGGAATTATACCATAAAAGAAAACCAGTCTCATTTTGATAGAAGGAACAAAAAATAGATTCACTGGATTATTGCTCATGGCAAAAACATAAGAGCGAACATTCAAGGGCACATAGAAATTGACAGAATATTTTCCCCAAGGATTACCACATTCTTTGTTACCTGTCTTACTTTCTCTACACTTTATCTTTAAGGTCATTTCCTTGTGATTGAATATATTTTGTAATTCTGAAGACTCATTCTTGCAGTTAAGCTTCCTTTGTGTTAAAATGATGTTATTTTGATTGTAGTAACAGTGAAGTATTTTGAAATTAAATAGGGAAATATTGAAAAATGCACAGCCTGTTCTTTTCTTTGACAGATAAAATTCCTGACTTTGTGGAACTTGGCCATTTAATAAAACACATTTTATCTTTTAAACTTTACCCTAATTTTGTGCTCAAAATTTCTTAATATTCTCACTTCATTTTCCTTCTCTATTTTGTCTTGTAGCTATTTGTAATTGAGCTATTTTTTTTGTCTCCTATCCAAACTGTAAGACCCTCACAGGGAAAATTGTATACTATGCATCTTTCTATGCCTAATGCAGTGGCTTTCATGTGGAAGGCACAAAATTATGTTTGTAGAATAATAGATAATAAATGACTGATTTGAGGTTCATATACTTGTAGTATATAATTCCAAAATTTATTTATGACAAAGACTCAATCTGATAAACTTAAAAATTCATATTATATTTTGACACTTAGATGAAAATGAAATAATTCATATTACAGTTTTGGATTCTTCATATGTTTCATCTAGGAAAGCTTTCTGTCTCCATTAGAAATTTTGAAATAATGTCTTTTGGTGTTTATAATACTGAAATGTACTGAAGAAAAAACTATCTAGTTGATAATGCTTTAAAATGTGTCCTGGAGATCAACATGTACATAAACTTCATATACCTCATCAAGACACAATTTCATGGGTACAATTTACTAACAGTTTTCTGAGAAAAAATACATAATTTTAATCTATATTTATATGATCAGGAAGACATTTTCAGAATTGAAAAACTATTAATACACTAAATATTTGTGCATGTGTGTTTGTGTGTGTTTGCATACACCTGCACAAATACACTTGCAAATACAGATTTTATTATGAAACACTGACTTTATTATGAAACACACACTTTGCCAATGAATACATGGATAGAGAAAGCAAACTTATAAACCAATCCATCCACCCCCAGGCAATAAAATCAGTACTGTCAGTCACAGTTCACTTTTTCATCAATGAAAGTTTTTCATCTTGGAAAATTCCAAGATTGTCAGTGCTTATTTCTTTACATCTGGAGCTATTTTGTTTGAAGGAAGTATGGCAATAGAAAACTATATTAGGTTAAAACTGAAGGATTGTTACTGGGAAAGATAAAAGGCTCAGACTGATACTGAACATGAAATATAAGGAGCCTTCTTATTCTCCCTAACCATCAAATGTCCTTATTTCTCTAGCAACACTGATTGCAAGAAGGAAAGTCAAGTCTAGCTATCCTAGGCAGAAAAGGGCTTTATTGTCATAATGTTAGGAATTCAAGAATTGATGGTAAGCTAGAAGACCAAGATTTTAAAACAGGTAAACAATCAAAAAGCTGGTCAAGAGGTTCTGAGAGGAGGGGAGGGAAGAACAGATGTAACATTGCATTTTGGGGACATTGGAATTGTTCTGCATGACCTTGCAATGACGGATACAGGCCATTATACAATTTGCCAAAACCTATAATATTGTTCGATGCAAAGTGTAAACCCTAGTGTAAACTGTAGACCATGATTGGCAGCAATACTTCAGTATTTGTTCATCAATTGTAACAAATGTACCACATTAGTGAAAGATGTTTTTAATGTAGGAAAGTGGGAGAGGGGGAAGGGTGGGTTATATGGGAATTCCCCTATATTTTTGGTGTAACATTTATGTAATCTAAAGCTTCTTTAAAAATAAAACATTTCCATTAAAAAAAAAATAGCTGGTCAAGAAGCCCTTACCCTCAGGAGAAACAGGCTGACTAGCCGCTGCCCCTATCGCTGTGGGAGGCTTCCGCTAAGTCCTGGTGCTGCCCTTACTGAACATTACTGCATTTGTAATATTACTGATTACAAACCCTAATCACTCTTCTTTGTGACTCTGGCTCCAAATTCAAAGTTTTGTGTGGAAGTAAGTGATTGGCTGAATGCATGACACAATGACAAATCTTTGTCTCTCATTGAACAGAGAAAGGAAGATATGCCCACTTTCACTCCCGTGATGAGAAGCAGGACAATGCATCCCATGATAATACACAAAATAAAGAGAGTGTTCCTCAAAAAAGAAAGGAGGATAGTAAAAAGAAAAAAGGCCCATAACATTCTTTTTTGTTGTCCCATCACTGTCTATGATGTCAATTACTACCAAATGACCACTCAATCTGTATCTCCATCTAAAAACCCAGTCTTTACATTTATACCTAAATGCTGAGATATATTTGTATTTGTATATTTCACAAACACCTCAAAAACTAAATATGACATCTTCCCTCATCAATCCCTCTCCTTCATTCTACACGCCCCCCCCCAAAGGGGGCTCATTAGTTCCTTTCTCCTCACAAAATACAATTACCCTTTTAATTGCCTGAATCAAGGAGTTGTCCTAATTACTGCACAATCTCTGCTTTTCTGTTGGGGATTGAATCATGTACTCCACAGGAGACATGCTCAGATCTTAGTCAATGAACTAGTAGGTGTGAACCCATCTGTAAGAAGAACCTTTGAAAGATGTACTTATTAGTTAAGGTGTGGCCAAATTGAATCAGGATGGGCCTTAATTTATGTGACTGGAGGTCTCATAAAAAGAGGAAATTCAGACACAATCAGAGATAGCCACAAGAAGAAACCAGAAGTCAGGGGAAACCAGGGGAGCAGACACAAGGAGAGAGAGATCACCATGTAATGGCAGCCTGCCATCACCAGAACACTCCCAACCCCGGGAGAAAACATGCCCTTGACACTATTACAAGGTGTTAAGAATGTGGTGCTACATGGGAAAAATACAATTAATATAACTCATGGACTATAGCTAACAGCAATATTATAATATTCTTGCATAAATGGCACAGAAGGTACTATATCAATGCTAATGGTCAATAATGGGGGGTATGGGATTTTTTTCTGTTGGAGTAAGGAAAATGTTCTAAAATTGACTGAGGCGATGACAACACAACTCTGATAAATGTGAGAGCCACTGAGTGCACATTTTGGTTGGAGAGTAAAAAGTATAGGAACCATGTGGTAGATGATGAACTGATTAACAGTACAAATATGGTAATGTTCTCTCATGAACTATAACAAATGTACAATACTAATATGTGGTGTTAATAATAGGATGATTTATGGAAAAATACACCAAATGTAAGCTTTGGACCATAGTTGGCAATAATATTTTGATGATGTTCTTTCATAATTTGTAACAAATGTTTCACAACGATGCAAGGTGTTGGTGGTGGGTTGATTTATGGGAATTCTGCATATTATGCATTATAATTATATAAGCTCACAACATCTCTATTAAAAATAATTTTTAAAAAAATGTCCTTGCCAACATCTTCATTTTGGACATCTCAACTTCAAAACTGGGAGAATAAATGCTTATTTAAATCATCCCATTCTATGGTATTATCATAGTAGAATTGGCAAACGGAGACATTTTCCCACTACACACAACCAACCATTGGCCAGCATTGTCCCTTTCATTCTATAGCTACTTCCAACTCCTTCATCAGACTTTCACATTTTCCAGTTGGAAAAGAGCAAACCCCTGTTTTCTCTTCCTGTAATGTTGCTCTCTCCATGTATTTCTTTCCCTACAATCAATGAGATCTTTCTGAAACTAAAGTCAGCCGATACCAGATGACTTCTTAAATGGGCTCAATAACTTCTTGTGGTTTTCAGTATGGATTAAAATCTCTTTATCATGATTACAACCTTGTAATGAGTTTGACACATGCTTTATTTCTCAGCTTCACCTGTCACTATTTTCTAAGAAATGCTTTGCACCAAATTTAGCAAATTCCATTTTATTATACATTTCCAAAGTGATTATTGTAATGTTATTTTAATAACAGCAAAAACATAAATGAATGACCTCATTAAATGTACATGCCATTTTCTGAAATAGTAAAATGTAAAGCAATGAACTGAAAAGTTCTGAAACCTAAAATTCCATTTAGAAGTTTAATTCCTAAAATCTAAATATCTTGATACATACTATTCCATCATTCCACAGGTCCAAATGTACCTCTTTCCTACTCTTAGCCCACTAAATCTGTTATCCTACAAAGCTCTTCCAAAAAATTATGTTTCCCTTGGATCTTTATTGACCCAGTATGTAGCATCCTCCTTGAATAGTAACTGCTATTCCTTCTGTGGCAAAAGTTACATGCTTTGTTTAAAACTTAGTCATCTTATTCATCTGTCTACCATCAAATGCCTTGATGAAAGAGATTATGTATTTGTCTCTATTTTCCTGCAACTAAAAGGGCAGTTAGTATACAACAAGGATTAAAAAGTAAACATTAAATAAATGAGTGAATGAATGAATAAAGATACACAGATAAATTTACTGATTTGTAGGGGATTTTGCAAATACACATTTATTATGAAAAAAGACAATGGCTGTACATAGACTTAAGTATTTGATCTGCAGTGAAAATATTCTAATTATAATCTCAGTTTCTCAAGATTGCCAATAATTGAAATAGGATATGAATTATGAATGTTAAGTATAGACCCTGGAATTTCCTTAGATATCTGTCACAGATTGTGTTCTCATAAGGAAGGCTCTGAGGCAGAGTTTGGGTTGCAAAATATTTATTACAGATCACTACATATCAAGGGAAGTTCAGAAAGCAGGAGTGGGCTTGAAAAGAAGTAAAAATGATGCAGCCTGGCAAAGCCTCAGTAAAGCCAGCTGGGAGTTCTGGAGTCACTTTTGCCTGTGTAGGTCCCACATAAGGCTAAAAGGGAAAGGCTTTTATGACTGGTCTCATTTTGTTACCAAGAAGGGTAACAAAGTGTCTGACATTGAGTAACTTGACTGTCTGTGGCTGAGATGGACCCTAAAGAGCTGAAAGGTAAAGATTGTCTGTAAACCTTACTTCCTGCTGCTGGGAAGCAAATACTTCCTTGAAGGGGGATCAGAGTAGCACATCTTTGTTTCTACCACTTTGCTCAAATACTGAAAGTATTCTTGGTCCCAGATAAGTCCCAGGTAATGAAAAAGATGACTAGAATTCCAAATATATCATCATTTTCCTTTTTCATCATATATCCATAAATTCTTCATTTGAGATTTTAAGGGAATTGTTATTTCAAAACATTACATATCTTCAACTTAACATTTTATTTAAGGGTAGAAAATTCGGTAATTAGATATGTAAGAATTTGAGAACTGATGGATCAGTCGTAGTGCTTGCCAGAACCACTAACAATTGTGATATTTGAAAAAAAAAAATGCTACTCCTTTGGATATAACTATGTTAGGTAGAATCAAGCCCCTTTTGATAAGCTCAGCAAATACTTACCTTGTAATATTTTCCCAGCTGTGTCAAACCTGGATGAGCTATACTAGTTTGCCAACAGATAAATGAGAAATAAATGTTTATTTTGTATGCCAATGAAATTTGGTGATTGTTTATGGCAATAGCTGGATGCTACACTGTGTATGTATTTGTGAGTAAGTTTTTAAAGTAATTTTGAAAAATGAAATGGCTGCATATTTTAAAAATCTGGTCTGAGCTATCACTGGGCAGCCATAATTGACCAAAATATTGACCAAAATATTGATGAGAGACATCTGCTCTTTCTTCTTTTTTATGGAATTAAAGCATTCTGTCTAAACAAGAGTGGAAGGGCGTCAAATGGCATTAAATGATCAGTTTTCAAAGGTGAACTTACAGGCACAAATGTCTGAACAATGATGCAAATGTGACAATGCTTTAGTAGGGGTGACCCTATGGTAGCTATGCTTGGTTGTTTTACTAAGGGCAAGCAAGAGAGATTTCCCTTTCATGTTGGGAGTCAATTATCAAAATTGTGGTATAGAACAATGGATCCTTAACCATTGAGAATCATTTCTTTCCGTGGAACATCCAAAGGAACTTGGAGGAGCCAGGATTGGACCTTGGGCATATCTATCATCACTGAGTTCCAGCAGAAGTAGCTTTCTTGTCCACTAGAGCCTCTCTCATGTTTCCTATGATGTAGCCATCTCCAGATCAGACAGTGACACCATTCAGGGGAAATCTCTTTCTAGCACTTTATATTGCATCTTGTTTCCAAGTGGCATATTTAAGTTCTGAGTAGAAAATGAGGCCAGAGATTAAAAACTAAAGAATTTTAAACAACCAATTTAATCAATGAATAAAAGCACATATTGAGTGCCTCCCCTTTGCCTAGCCTTTTAATACAAGAAAATTAATACAGGAAACAAATCATTGTTTATATGGCAGCAATATTTTTAAGATACTTGCATAATGTATATTCTTTGCACAAAATTTCTAAGCAGGAAAAAACTTAGAATTGAAACAATACCATCAATATTAGGAAAAAGTATTTTTAAAAAGCCTAAAATTCAAGATATGGGATTGATTTGAGACATGCAATTATATTAAAATATCTTCAAAAGCAAAGAGTAAGAAACACTATAAAATATTTGTTAATTTTAGATTATATGACCTTGTATTTACTGAAAGAACATGAATCAAAATTATGTGAACAGTCAAGTATTAAGCATTAAGTATTATGAGGAGTGCAAGGAAATGTAACATGTATCATTCTTATAAGGAATTTATATTCTAAAAACCACACAAGTAAACAATATAAGAATTTTACTAAGGCAAGAGAGAATCATAATATTGTTTATAATTGAAATATTTCATTATTTTAATTAAATATTTCTTTGTTGTATTGTAGAAGATCCTGTAGCACAGTTTTAAAAATTTACATTTTTAAATGAAAGTAGATTCAGAAATGGAACCCAGGACTCCAGATATCAAATTCAGGAATTGTTTCTTTTTTTATGGTTCTACACATGAAAGTAAATAGCAAGGTGTTGATACTTCAGTAAGCATGGTAGAGACTCAGAAAAAAATTATCATTTATTATGAATATCATAAAAGGTTTTCTGGAAGTTATACAATTCAGGATGGATCTTGAAGATTGGTTGAAAATGAAGGGTCAGAGGAGATTAGAGAAGAAAATTAGGCTGAGAAATGCAATTTAACTTGTGAGATTGTAGAAAGTCTAGCATAACTCAAGTGTTAATGTAAATAAATGAAGGGTGAAAATGAAGTTTTAAATATAGTTTTTACACTATATAGAATATGAACTTTATATAATCAATTATGATGAAGAAATTGGAATGGAGAAGTATATTAATGTTCTATCATGAAACCATTGTTTTAGAAAACACAATTTGATACTTAATGCAAAAATAATAAGAAGCAAAGATGAAAAAGTTATTAGAGATATTTCCCAAGAATTGAAAGATTGTGTTTGAAAGATAATGAAAAGGAAAAATATGAAAGGTATGATAAGATCCCTGAATTTCATAGTTTAAAGAGGACGTAATGGGCAATTATCTAAATCAATCCAGCATTACTTAAATCTCTTCTACAACAGATAGGTTATTTGGTTTGCCTCGTGCATGCTTTAAAGCCTCTGGTGACCACTCCTTTCACCTTTTTTCCAAAATAGTTATCTCATTCTTTGCACATTTCCTGTCCTTGATAAAAAGTACTGAAATCAGTGCTGTCTTCTGTAATTTTTTCTTTTCCAAGCTACCAAACTTTATTTCCTTCCAGCCATTGATTTTGGGACAAAGTACTGAGTGCCTATATCCAAACATAAAATTTCAACTATATCATATCTAGATATCTAGGGTATAGGAGGTATTTTTCCTCAATATTCTAAATACTATATTCCCATTTGTACAGCATATGTATCTTTTCTTGACCACAATATAATAATGTCTCAAACTGAACAGGTAATAAGTTTAATTCTTTTCCACAATAATATATTTTTTTAAGTTCTCCTATATTTGCTCAACAAGTTAGTATTTTGCAATCAAATACAAAACTTACTTTTACACTTATTAAATTTGTAATTTTAATTTAAATATCTGCAAACCACCTGTCCATTTTTACCTTTTTTAAATTTTTTTATCCAATTACCTGGAGTTAGTCATACTGGGAGGTTAAGGGCAGCCAGGATGCCAAGTTTCCCGACCCCAGCTGCGTGGAATTAGAGGGAAGAGTCCAGGAGCTACCTAAAGCCACCTTCACTTTTGATAATTCACTAGAAAGAATAATGGAACTCACTGAATATTATAACTATTGGTATGATTTTTTTTATGGGGAAAGGACATAAATTAGAATCAGCTAAAGAAAGATGCATATAGAGTAGATTCTGAGAGGATTCCAAGTGCAAAGCTTCCATTGTCCTCTGTAGGTATTACCTTTCTGGAATCAATGTGTGACAATATCCACAGAGTATTGTCAACCTGAGAAGCTCATTCAAGAGTCCATAGTTTTTATCGGGGCT
>PVKH010025731.1:0-13363 GCA_004027955.1 Chaetophractus vellerosus | reverse complement strand
ATGCTCATATCTGCTTCAGTTCTTGTCATATATTTTCGCATTTGTTTGTTGCTTATCTAGATTGGCCACTAGAATGTGAGCCTTATGAGGACAAAACCTGTTTTGTGGAAGACACTATCTCCAGAACCAAGGACAGCTCCTAGCACACTATGTATCTGTGACTGTTGGTTGAATGAATGGCATCATCTCCTATTGCTTTTGGTCTCACTCACTGCCCTGTCTCTTCGAACATTCCAGGCTCTTTCTTGCCTCCTGCTCTTTGCAATTGCCTTTGTCCTCTGCTGAATCCTTCCCTCTAATCTCTACATGTCTGCCCCTTGCTTTCATTCAGGTTACAGATCAAATGATACCACTTTGGAGTTGCCTTTCCTTCCCAAATAAACAAAGTTTCCCAGAAGACTTAGCCACTCGGTGCAACATTATTCTGTCTTATTTTCTTCATAGCATTTATTAAGATCTGGAATTTTAAAAATTTGATTCCTGTACATCTTCCCCCATGATTCCAGAAGGTTTCTCAGCCTCCTTCAAGCTTAGAAAAGTATGGGCACATATGAGGTATTCAATAAATATTTGTCTAGAACAGTAATTTTCAAACTTTAATGTGACTATATATCACCTAGGGATCTTGTTAAATGTACATTCTAAGTCGGTAGATCTGGGATGGAGTATGAGTTTCTGCCTTTCTAACACCCTCCCAGGGGCTACCCATTCTGCTGGTCCATGGACCACACTCTGGCAGCAGGAAGGGTCTTGTGAATATTTTTGACTGCTAGGCAAAAGTACTCATCTCTTGAGCAGAAAATGTATTGTAGTCTGAAGATACTTCAAAAGCAAACTAAGACATTTGCAGCCTGATCCAAAGATCAAAGTGAAAGGCCAATTCCAAACGCAATGCGCATCCAGTGAAAAATACTGAGGACAGATTTTCCTGAGTCATTTAAGTGGTTTTGGCCTCAGGCACCCAATCTTCAATGAACAGAAATTGGCAACATTTCCCATATGCAATTCACCTTGAAAATGCTGAATCATCTATGGGGAACCAAAATGAAGCTGTCTTCATTATGTGTCTGCTTATGTCTCCTTTTCTTCCAACCACTTTATTGCATACACTAAGGGAGTTACCTGCTCTACTCCTCAATGTGGTAACAATGAGAGACCTTGTGTATCACAGAATACTGGGCAATGGCTGCTAGTGTAACCTGGTGCTGACCTGACCTGAAAGAAGATTCTCTACTTCAAAACTAAAAGGAGGCAAATCCAACAGTGAAAATGCAATATGGCAGAGTAATTAGGAGCAGCTGCTGTAGTCTGATTACTACTTAATCTGTGTGACCTTCAGCACAGAACCTACATTTTTCATACCTCAGTTACTTCATCTTAAATGGCATAATAATGGTACCTAACTCAGAGTTGTTGTGATAATTAAGGGAGGTAATTCTTGTAAAGAACTCAATACTGTGCAAGCCAAATGTGTGTATTCATGAAAATCAGATGGAAATATTATTCTGCTCTGCCATAAAATATTATCATATTGATTGAAAGTTATCTTATATGCCAGAATTTACAAAGTGGCTTTTAACATAATAGTTAACACAATTATTTTAACATAATAGTGAAGACAGAGAGAGCTTACTATGTACCAGGCAATATATTAAGGGCTACTTTGTCTCATTTTGTCCTGAAAACAAACCTATGAAGTACATATTGGTGTCTCCATTTTGCAGATGGGAAAACTGAGGCTCAGGATGGGAGGTTTGCTAGGGAACACTCAGCTAGTAGGGATGAAGTAAAGATTTGAGTCCACATCTGACTGATTTCAGTGGTCAAGCTCTCATTGCCACTGTAGACATATCCTATACGACAAAGATTTTGCCCAGTGAACATGATGTGCTTAAACTTCGGGGATATTCCTTGATGGCCCTGCTACTACTTATGTTCCAGTTATCTATTGCTGATTAGTCACTATCCCAAAATTTAATCAAAGAAAACAAGAGCAGATTCTGTGCATCAGGAATTCAGAAGGAGTGCAGTGGAGGACCATTACTCTCTGATTATAATGTGTAGGGCCTCAGATAAGAAGTCCTGGGCTAGAGAGTGACTCTAAGGTCCCAGGGCTGGAGACATCTAGCCATTTCTTCACTCACACTTCTGGCACCTGAGCTGGGAGGACTCAAAGGTTGGGCTCAGTTGGGAATATGGATGAGAGGCTTCTTACAATATGTGAACTGAAATGTAGTCACTCAAGTGGGAGTATCTAGAGAGCAAGCGTTCTCTGATGTCTTCAGACTTGTTCTGGAAGTCAAGTAGTATCACTTTCTTTGTATTCTATTGCACACATGAATCACCAATGAAAACCCAGATTCAGATGACAGGAATTAGACTTTGCCCTTGATGGGGGAAGTCAGGCCACAATGCTAAAGAGTATATGAGATGGGAGATATTGTAGCTGTCTTCAGAAAATACATGATGATATGAAAAGGTTTGCAAGAGAACAAAAGCTTCTCTGACAGCCTCACATGATCAGTCAATGAGGAGGAAAAGAAGAATTTTCCCAATGTCTTGAACACCGTCAGAAGATATCCCCTTTCAGCATGTAGCATAGCTTCAAGATAGGCATTAGTATTAAATGAAGCCTGTTGGAATTTACCAAGAGGTCTTTTCTAGTAAAACCCGAAGAATCTTAAAGTGAGAAAGATTTATCTGAAGAAACCTTAGTGGACAATGTTAATATTGATGAACACCTACAAGTTTACTCTTAACATGCATATAACCCTCACAAGCAAATCAAGTAAATAACTTTACAAATTCTCAATAATAAGAGGAAAATTGAGGTCTGGAAACACTAGGTAACTGATCCAGTTTCACCCGTTTAAGAAATGGGAGAGTAAGGATTCAGGCTCAGTTCTTTCAGACAACTATAGCAATTCAAGGACAATCTGTTGATCTTCTTGGAAACTCCCTTTTTATTTCAGATGGAAAAAAGCCAACCTAAGTTGACTCAACTAAATGGAAAGTCATGCTGGTTACAGGAGTTTCAGATATGGCTGGACACAGGAGCTCAAACAATGTCGTTATGAATCTCTCTTTCTCCATCTCTTGGTCCTCCTTCCTTCTATTTTGGTTTCATTCTTAAGCAGGCTCTCCACATGTGGTGACAAAGATGACCACCACCAGCTCCTGGCCTATATCCTACCATCTGAGCAATGCCCAGAGAAATTCAGCTTCCTTTCAGGAAGTGCCTCTTGTATCTCTTATTGCAACTAAAATCCAATTGATCTCAGTTGGGTCTCAAGCCTATCCCTGAATCAATCACATGTGAACAGGTAGATAAAATCAGGTATGTGGCCAGGTGACAACCAACTTGGACTGTGCATGGGGGAGGATGGTTTCTCAAATGAATATTAGAGTGAAGTGACCAACAGCTCAGGTGCTGACTGCACCCTCATTTTATAGATGGATAATCTTGTAACAGGAAAGAGTGAACATTTTTCCATTTTTATCAATCCCTTCCCTCTGGCTCCCAGTATTCTTTACCACATCTGTTCCTCCTTCCTTAGAGGAAAAGAGTTGACAAACTTATTCGCACTAAAGGTGTGAGTCACTCTGTCACCAAGAATTCTTGCATTCTAGTTTCTATAAAGAGTGCTCACTCATTTGACTAATATCTATTAAGCATTCACTACATGACAGGACTGTGCTAGGAAAGCATCACAGACAGAGTGGCAAAATAAGACAGGCACATTTTACATAGATTTGACTATATATTAATATTAAAATGACAAAAATAAACTCTATTTTCATTTTTTAAATTTATAGGTCATATGGAAAGGGCAAATATGCAGATATTCTCAAATTTCAAATTTAAGGGGTTCATAAAAATGGTTTGGAGCTGATTTCTGTCCCCTACAGTCCAGATCTTTGATTCAGCAGGCCTGAAGTAGGGCCCAGGGATCTGACTTTTTAGAAAGCACTCTAAACGATTTTGATAAAAAGGTTTAAGGGACTTTTCTTTCTGTACCTCTGGCTAAGGAATTATTCTCTGATGACTAAACTTCTAGAATCATTGAATCTCTCCTGAAAAAGAGTAATCTTGGAGCAAGGGTACTTTTCTCTCAAAACATACTGCCTAAGCAGCAGCTAATCTTCCTGTGTGTTGAGGTTTGCAAGGTGGATGAACGATTCCTTCTAGTCGTGTGACATATTACAGCAGACGCTGTGAGTGCCCAGCACATTCCCCTTGGTACCAATCTCTTCACAATGAAGGCTGCTTGTTGCGAATACCTGAGCTTCCCTATATGATGGCTTCCTGTTTCTGACTATTGGGGCACACTTAGCCCACCCATGCAGGCCCAGCTGGAGGGGCTAGAGAATGAACGCCCCCAGAGCAGCTCTCAAACAAGTCGATGGGGAGCTGACAGAAAAGTACCCCAACTGCCATCCTCTCCCTTGGGATAGTGCTGAGTCATGTTCTGAACTGCCCCTCTCAGACAGCCCCAGAGGGATTAAGCTCCAGTTGTTCACAATCGTAGCCAGTCACAGGCTCCCTACCCTGTCTCTCATCCCCACTTCTACACTAGTGTTTCCTGGGATCATGTTCCACATAAATGGCCAGTATTTAATCCTCATTGTAGAACAGAGGTTCTTAACCAGGGGCCCTCGGACCCCTTGGAGGTTGGTGAGCTTGAACTGAAAATTCAAACAAACATCATTCTTGTGGGGATGTGTTGGTGCAGGTGTGATGAATTTATTAAATAATACACAGTATAGTGTGGATTTAGTAAGGGGTCCGTGGTTTTTCACCTGACTGGCAAAGGGGTCCGTGGAACAAAAAAGGTTCAGAACCCCTGTTGTAGAGTCATCTTATGGGGGAACCAAAAGGAGAGGAAACACCCCTGTACGTCTAGTTGTAAACACTATGTGCTGTGTTTACATTGTTCTTAGAAATGTTAAGTGCTGATAATTGTCCTCAGATTATATCAAGGAAGAGGCTCCAGTCAAATATCTGAAAGAGTCAAGCCAGGGCTTCAATTAGAATGAATTCCTCAATCTCTGACACACAAGCTGGTAAACATGCCCTCAGCTATCACGCCTAAGAAGGAGAATTTACTTCTATTATTATTATTTTTACCATTAACTCTGAGAAAAACTAACTTAACCTAAATCATGCTAAATGGTGGTTCCAAAGAAGGATGTGGGGAAGGAACTGACTGATATTAAAATGTTATTGTACTAAAATAGTCATAGAAAGTGCAAAGAGTATATTTATTATGCAGAATGCATCTGAGCATGATTAGATGTTTTGCATATTAGAAACCAGGAAAGAGTGGGAAAAGCTGAGCAAAAACCAGACAAACCCAAAGATTTACTCAAAACGGGAATGGATAGAAAACAGATTCTTGGGATTTGAATGTTGATGAATAACATGCATCTTCCTTCTGCTTTATCTACTTCCAAATGGTAACAAATCATTTTGATGATAATTGCAGAATGTGTCTATTTATGGCAATGTGATGGCCATGGATTTGATCCCACATTGGTCCTATTGATTATCCCCAAAACTGCTTCACGGGCTTTCAGAAGAACTCAGAATAAATAACAACATCAGTTCTTTGTTCCCTGACATGAAGAGAAAAAGATAATCAAAATACTTTTGAATGAACACATAAGAAAAAAAACAAAATCAGTTCTCAGAGATGAAGAGCTGGAGGAAAAATTAATATGTATTACATAAATAATATACATTATATTATAAGTACATATCTATGTATGTATGCATTTGGATGTAAATGGCCAGGAGAGTTCTTTCAGACAAATATTCATAATTACTCTTTCTGTTCCTGCTATCACTACCAGGGAGAGATCAATTCAGAAATTTATTTCCTTTTTATAATTCAGTCCTCCAATATATTGGAAAGGAAAACACATAGTTAAAAAGCCCCTGAAAGTATTTTTTTTAAATAAGAGAATTGGTAGATTTGCAGAAAAATCACGCAGAAAGTACAGAAACCTTATATACCCCTCTCACACATGCAGTTTTCCCTATTATTAACACTTTGCATTACTGTAGTACCTTTGTTAAAATTGAAGAAACAATATTATCATAATCATGCTATTAACAATAGTCCACAGTTAACATTAGGGATTATTCTTTGTGTTGTACAGATCTATGGTTTTTATGAAAATTTTATTCTGTTAACATGTAAACAACCTAAAATTTCCCATTTTAACCACTTTCAAACATACCATTCAGTGGTGTAACTACATCCAGAACGTTGTGCCACCATCACCACCATCCATTACCAAAACTTTCCATCATCCCATACAGAAACTCTATATCAATTAAGCATTAACCCCCCAATTCCCTAGCCGCACCGGAGCCTGTGGTAACCTGTATTCTAGTTTCTGACTCTAAGAACTTCCACATTCTTATTATTTCATATCAGTGAGATCACACAATAGTTCTCCTTTGTGCCTGGCCTATTTCACTCAAACATGATGTTTTCAAGGTTCATCCATGTGGTTGCATGTATCAGAACATCATTCCTTTTATGACTGTCTTTGTATGTATATACCACATTTTGTTTATCCATTCATCTGTTGATAGATACATGGGTTGTTTCCATCTTTCAGCAATTGTGAATAATGCTGCTATGAACATCAGTGTGCAAACATCTGTTCAATTCTCTCCTTTCAGTTCTATGGGGTATATACCTAGAACAGGGATTGCCAAGTCATACAGTAATTCGATATGTAACTTCCTGAGGAACTGCCAAACTCTCTTACACAGCAGTTGCACCATTTTACATTCCCACCAACAATGAACAAATACTGCTATTTCTCCACATCTTCTCCAACACTACTTTCTGGGTGTTTTTTTTTTTTTTCTTTAAAATTAGCAATTCTAGGGGATGTGAGATAGCGACTCATTATGGTTTTCATTTGTATTTTCTAGTGGCTAATGATGTCAAACATCTTTCCATGTGCTTATTGACCATTTATATATCTTCTTTGGAGAAATATCTATTCAAGTTCTGTGGCAGGTTGTGATTATTTTATGAATTCCCACAAGAGAAAGATTATGTTTGTAAACTAATCTATTCTTCTGGGTGTGATACTCTTTGATTGCATTAAATTTAGCTGAGGGGCTTTGATTAGATTATTTGATAAGTTTGCTTTGGGCTTTGATTCAACTATGTCAGTGGGTGTGACTCAGGTTGAGTTCCTGCCTCCTTGCTGGGTCTGATACAGATGGACACTCACACAGACAGACACAAGAAGAGAGAGCTTTGTCATTTTTTATCCTGCAATGTGACAGAAAGAAGAAGGCTCAAACAGCTGAGGCCCCTGGGAGAGATGAGACACTTTGCCTGATAGCTTACAGCAGAGATTGGAAAGAAAGCAGAACAGATGAGACTGACATAGGAGGCCCAGAAAGAAAAGCCCTATGCCAGGAGAGAGGGGACTACAGGATCACTTAAGCACAAGCCTCAAGAGGTTGGGCCCACAGAGCTCAAGAGGAAAGGGTGAGCCCAGAGGGGAACGCAGAGATGTGCTTCAACACGTGGCTACTGACTTTGGTGAGAAAGCACTTCTTACGGTGCCTTGAGTTGGACTTTTTACAGCCTTGGAACTGTAAGCTTTTACCCCAGATAAATACCCTTTATAATTGCCAACATATTTCTGGTACTTTGCATTGGCAACCCTTTGGCAGACTAATACAAGTTCTTTGTCCATTTTTTATTTGGGTTGTTTGTCTTTTTGTTGTTGAGTTTTAGGATTTCTTTATATTATCTGGATATTAAATCCTTATCAGATATATGACTCCCAAATATTTTCTTCCATTCTGTGGCTTGTCTTTTTGCTTCCTTGGTAATGATACACAAAAGTTGTTAATTTTGATGAGGTCCCATTTATTTATTTATTTTTCTTTGCTTGCTCATGTTTTGGGTGTAAAGTCTAAGCTCCTGAGGATGTTTCCCTATGGTTTTTTTTTTTTCAAACTTTATTTCAAATTCAAAAAGTAAAATAACAGACAAAAGGCTGCTTAACAAATTATGGAAGCATTACTCCAAAAAAGTTCTGTCCAGGCACTTTTATCTCATCTAATTCTAATTTTGGTTTTTATATTTAGGTATTTGATTCATTATGAGTTAATTTTTATACAGTATGAGGTAGGGGTCCACTTTCATTTTTTTGGTATATGTATATCCAGATTTCCCAGCACCATTTGTTGAAGAGACCATTCTTTCCCCATTGAGTGG
This sequence comes from Chaetophractus vellerosus, assembly GCA_004027955.1. Lineage (NCBI taxonomy): Eukaryota > Metazoa > Chordata > Mammalia > Cingulata > Chlamyphoridae > Chaetophractus > Chaetophractus vellerosus. The sequence continues at coordinate 5,102 of PVKH010025731.1, read as the reverse complement.
ACTGGACCCCCTTGTCAAAAATTAGCTGGCCAGGGAAGTGAGGTTTTTATCCTGATTTTTTATTTCTATTCCATTGGTCTATATATCTATCTTTGTGCCAGTACCACACTGTTTTGATTACTGTAGCTTTGTATTAAGTTTTAAAATTGGGTAGTGTGAGCCCTCTTTGTTCTTTTTCAAGATGATTTTTGGGTTTTGCAGGCCTCTTATCCTTCCATGTGAATTTGATGACTGAGTTTTCCATTTTTGCAAAGAAGGCTATTAGAATTTTGATTGGGCCCATGGTGCGTCCATAAGTCACTTTGGGTAGAGTTGAGATCTTAACAATATTTAGTTTTCTAATCCATGAATGCAGACTGTCCTTCCATTTATATAGGTCTTTAATTTCTTTCAGCAAAGCTTTGCAATTTTCCTTGTACAAGTACTTTACATTTATGGTTAAATTTATTCCTAAATATTTGGTTCTTTTAATTGCTAGTGTAAATGGAATTGTTTCTTGATTTCCTCTTCAAGTTGTGCATTACTAGTTTATAGAAATACCACTGATTTTTTATGATGATCTTGTACCCTGTCACGTTGCTGAATTGATTTATTAGCTCTAGAAGCTTTGTTGTGGATTTTTCAGGATTTTCTACATATAGAATTGTGAACATTTTACTTCTTCCTTTCAATCTGAATTCATTTTATCTCTTTTTCTTGCCTGATTGCTTTGGCTAGAACCTCCCATACAATGTTGAATAACAGAGGTGATAGTAACATCAGCATCCCTGTCTTGTTCCTGATCTTAGAGAAAAGATTTTCACCATTGAGTATGATGTTAGCTATAGATTTTGCATATATGCCCTTTATCATATTGAGGAAGTTACCTTCTATTTCTATTTTTCTCAGTGTTTTTATCAAGAAAGAATACTTGATTTTGTCAAATGCCTTTTCTTTTTTTTTTTTCATTTAGCCCTTTAACTTTTAATTTTTTAAAAGATACTTAGATTACATAAGTGTTACATTAAAAAGTAGGGGATTCCCATATGCCCCACTCCCTACCACTCCCACACTATCTTACATTAACAACATCCTTCATTATTGTGGTATATTTGTTAAAATTGAAGAACACATATTGGAACATTGCCACTAACTGTGGATTATAGTTTACAATATACTTTCAACTTTCTCCCACATATTTTTGTAAGTTATGACAAGACATATAATGGCCTGTATCCATTACCACAACATCATTCAGGACAATTCCAATGTCCCGAAATTCCACCATTTTACACCTATTTTTTTTTTAAGATACTTAGGTTACATAAATGTAACATAAAAAATATAGGGGATTCTCATATGCCCTTTTCCCCACATGTCAAACATTTTCCCACATTAACAATATCCTTGTGTGGTACATTCATTGCAATTGATGAACACATTTTGGAGCATTGCCACTAAGCATAGATTAAAGTTTACATTGTAATTTACACTCTCTCCCACACAATTCTGTAGGTTATGGCAAGATATATAATGGCCTGTATCTGTCATTGCAATGTCATTCAGGTCAATTCCCAAGTCCAGAAAATGCCCCTGTATTACAGCTGTTTTCCCCTGTCCCTGCTCTCAGAACCTCCAGTGGCCACTGCCTCCACATCAATGATATAATTTCATTGCAAGAATCACAATAAGTCTATAGTAGAATATCAGTAAGTCTACTTTAATCCATACTTCATTCCCCAATCCTGAGGATTCTGAGATGATGATGTTCACTCCACCTCTAATTGAGATGGGTCTTCGATCCCATAGGGCCGATGGATGGCAGTGTCTTGCTTGCAGCTGTAGACTCTCTTGGTTCCTTGGTATGTTAGTTGTCCATCATCACCCCCTTGTTAGTTGTCCTGGGTGAGACCAATGAACTGGAGAGTAGGTGTTGCAACTCTGTTGAGATTCGAGGCCCAGCTGGCACATGAACAGCCAAAGATTTAAGTCTCTTGGACCTACACCTACCAACTCTAGTACTAATTATAGGTTCAAATAGAAGAACAGAAGAGCCATGTGTAGGGACACCATAACTGAGTCCAACTCTGTCATCCTGGAGAGCATAAATTCCAAAGTAGGGCCCACTGGCAAGGCACCTAACTCCTGAGCTATCTGCCCTGACTATAGTATCTTGATGTCTCCAGAGCCTCAGGAGCCCCACGGTTTGGGGTAGTATCTACTTTGGCAGTCAATGAGACCTTGCTGAGACATACATAAGCATAACCTCTGGGATGACCTCCTGACTCACTTTGAAGTCTCTTAGCTATATAAACTCATTTGTCTTTACCCTTTCTTCCTTTTGGTCAAGGCCTTTTCTCAGTTGCATTGCTAGTTGGCGCTTGGTAGTAACCCCTCAGTGCCAGGGAAGCTTATCCCCGGGCGTCATGTCCCATGCTGGGGGGAAGGTAATGTATTTATATGCTGAGTTTGGCTTAGAGAGAGACCACATTTCAGCAACAAGGAGGCTCCTAGGAGTAACTCTTAGGCACCCTATAAAACGAGGCTAAGTTTCCATTTCAAGAATAAAGGTTCATAAGCATAGTCATCAATATCAGGCCTGTCAATGGATCATCCTCCTTCACTAGTCATTGCCCCCGTACTTGGGGGATTCTTGGTCTTCCATTAGAGAATGTGGCAGAGCTCCCCAGGATGGGAATTTGATATTCCTTCGGTTATTGTGTGAATCTCGACCCGTCGTGACAATGCCCCACGAACATCTGAACACATTTATATGCCTTATATATCTGCCCATGTGAGCTTCCTCCCATGTATCCCCCCATCACTGACACCCCACACCAATGATCCTCCTCTGCCACAGCTGTGATCCTTCTGTGATCCAAAACTTCTTCAAAAATGAAGCCAATAAAATGGCCAAATAAAATTAGAAATTGAAATAATGATAGTTTTAAAAATAAAAAATAAAATACAAAAATTTTTTAAAAAATAAAAAACACCTTGGTATAATAGAAGCTAATGAAAAAATTAAAAAAATTTTTTTTGACATTTTGCCTTTCATCACTGTAAGATCTATTGTCCTATATGTACAGTGACATTTTCTTCCATTTATTCCCACAGAGTCTTACTTTTTCATTTTGTCTTCAAAGAAGCTTTTAGTTACAGAAGGGTCACATACTGAATATAGGTAACTTACATATACCCAACATCCTCCTCCTTTTCCCCCTTTCCCTATAAATAACATTTTATATATGGAGGTACATTTGTTACAGCTGATGTACAAATATTGAAACATAGCTACCAACCATGGTCAATAGTTTACATTATGGTTTACATTTTGGAACACACGCTTTTATAACTTTTGATGAAATTTAACATGGCTTGTATCCTTCATAGCAAGATCTGTAGAACACTTCCATTGTCCCCAAAATGCCCCCTGTTCCATCTATTCCCTCCCCCTCCCCTCAGGACCCACAGCAACCACCAGGCTTCACTCCTTGAAGGACAAGATTCATAGTTACTTGCAATGACACTGACCTGTCACACTGGTCTGTCCTCCCCTATTAGGCACTACTCATGCTCTTGAGAGTCTCTCGCCCCTCTATTTGAGAACATAGTGGACCTCCCCAGGATGGGAGTCCACTACCATGCTGCTCATTATGTGAGTCTCCACCCACTGATTTAACACACTATGTCATGATGAACACTCACACACTCCGTACAAGCCTGCTCCAGGTGCACCCTGTCCCAAATGCCCCCCACATCCAACACCCCAAGCCAGCAGCCCTCACTTGCCATATGGTCAACAGAGCATTCCCAACATTGTAGTTTCCACCATGCACCTGCCAATGACCAGTGTTCACCTGCTCCCTCCCCTAACCCTCAAATGCCTCTTCTGTGTCTGTTGAAATGATGTGGTTTTCCCCTTCATTCTATTAATGTAGTATATTACATTAATTGATTTTCTTATGTTGAACCACCCTTGCATCCCTGGGATATAGCCCACTTGATAATGTTGTATAATTCTTTAAATGTTTCTTTGGATTCAGTTTGCTAGTATTTTGTTGAGGATATTTGCATCTCTATTCATAAAGGACATTGGTTTGTAATTTTCTTTTCCTGTGATATTTTTATCTGGCTTTTGTATTAGGGTGATGCTAGCCTCATAGAATTAGTTAGGAAGTGTTCCCTTTTCATGTTTTGGGGAGAGTTTGAGTAGGATTAGCATTAATTCTTTGGATATTTAGTAAAAATGCAACAGTGAAGCCATCTGGTCCTGCCCTGAAACCAGGTTTTCTGTGAATTTCAGATATGTGCCACTCTTCTCAAACCAATTTTTGATATTTTCAGAAATTAAATCATTTCTGAATTATATCATTTCTTACACCTCTAATTACAACAAAATGAACTATTTCCATTGGAACTCTTCATTTGCAAGCAACAGAAAATTAGTTGTGTCTGGCTTACTTAGGCACAGAAGAATTTAGCAGAAGTAACAGAGAAGACTTTCATAAGTAAAGGAAAAGCTGAAGAGTCAGTCAGAGAAAAGGCTGGCAAGGACCGGTGGAGCTCTTGCTATCCTGGTAGTAGGAAAAAATGAACAAACTCATCATCTACCACACCTGGGATGATGAGTTCCAACTTTTTTTCTGCCATCTTGCCACTCCATTAAAGATTCAGAATACTTGGAGAGAGAGTATACTTTGCCCAGCATAGGTCATAGGTCCACCTTTTGGCAAGGGAAGAACAGAAAATTCACCAAAATAAAATTAAATGAGTGGATCTGAGGATCAGGCTACAGGGTAGGGCATGCTCAATTCATTTATGAGGTAATGACTTTGTAAAAAAGATCCCACTCTTAGACCCACCTTGTCTCACCATCTCATGGTGTTGCTGCCAACATTAATTGGAGGATGTTATTCCCCATCCTCCTCTCACCTCTGGATGACTGACTCTATCCCCAAACCCTGCAGTTCCAATATCATTTCCAAATTTTTACCCCATTGGGGAAAAAAGTTTTACTCCAAACTTCCAGTCCACTCTACCTCTACTGCTATGTATTGTTCTTCAAAGACTCACGTTTGAAGAACTTGAATTCTTTAAGTTCTCTGAGTTCTAATACATAG
>PVKH010025730.1:0-13365 GCA_004027955.1 Chaetophractus vellerosus | reverse complement strand
CTAATGGAGCTGAATTTATGGTGAAAAAACAGACCCTTACATCTATGTTCAAGTGAATTTTGACTAGCCTGTCAAACCCCCCCAGCTCAGGCAAAACAGTCTAAACAAAATATGGTGCTGAGTAAACTGGATATGCATAACAAAAGAAGGAAAGAGGACCCCTATCTCACATCTTATACAAAAAATAACTAAAAATGAACCAAAAATCTAAATATAAAAGCAAGAACCGGGGGCCGGCTGTAGCCCAGTTGGTAGGGCACTAATTTATCACATGGGAGGCCTCGGGTTCGGTTCCCAGGGCCTCCTCGAGCGGGCAGACCGCTTTGAGAAGGCAAACTGCCGCAAGCAGGGCAAGCCGCCACAGGCAGGGCAAGCCACTGTGGGCAGGGCAAGCCCCCGCAGGCAGGACAAGCAAGCAGGTAGGCCATCGCATGGTGAGCTGACTCAGCAGGTCACTGCAGCAGGGGGAAATGAGCAGACACAGAAGAACGCAAAGATGAACACAGCAAAAACAAGCAGAAAGGGGGAATAAAAATAATAATAATAATAAATAAATAAATAAATAAATAAATAAATAAATAAATAAAAGCAAGAACCATAGAACTTCTATAAGAAAATGTAGGAAAATATCTTCAAGACCTGGTGGTAGGTGGTTAATTCTTAAAGGAAATAAGAGGAGAACTGAGATGGACTACAGATATTTAATGTGTGCAGAAGTTTTAATTAGCTTTAATGTAAAAGTGTAGAAATGTACAGTGGTGATGTTAACACATTATAGTGAGTAACAGCTGGTTTATAAATGAGGATGTGGCTGAAAATGATAGTCTAGGGATGTAAATGCCAATTGAAATAAAGCTAGAGAATAATCTAGGGAGTGAATAGCACAGTTAACCCTGAGGTGGATGAGAATTGTGGTTGATGATAGAGATGCAAGTGTCCTTTGTGAGCTGGAGCAGATGTACATCACAATTCCAAGGTGGGGGGAAAGTGTAGAAGCCTGTGAAAAATACAACTGGAGTGACCTATGGACTGTAGTTAACAATAATAATGCAATATTCTTGCATTTATGCCAAAGGTGTACTGTGTTGATAATGAGAGAGTTTGGAAAATTGTACCAAATATATGCTGTGGCCCTGGTAATGATCAGATGATATTATCCCATTATCTATAACAAATGTTCCACCGCATTGTGGTGTGTTGGCAGAGCAGTATTCTTTGGAAATTCTGCACATGCACATGACTGTTTTTTAAGTTTACAACTTCTGTCATAAAATATACTTAAAAATAATAATAGGATGGGTTGGGGGAAAATAAACCAAATGTAAGATAAGGAGTATAATTAGTACTAATATTTTGAAAATATTCTTTCATAATTTGTAACAAATATCTCTTAGCAATACAATGTCTTGGTGGATGGTTGATGTATGGGACCCTTGTATGATGTTGTGAATGTTTGCTTTGTAAGTTCACATCTTTTACAATACACTTGTTTATGTATGCTCATGTATAAATGGTATCAAAATAATAATAATAGGGTGGGTGGGCAAAATACTTTGGTTAGTAGTAATATTTTGAGGTAACTCTTTAATCATTAGTTAAACATGTTTAAAAAAATGCAAAGTATAGGTGGTAAGGTGAGGTATGGAAGCTCTGTATGATGTTATGTATGTTTGTTTTGCAAGCTCACAACTATTGCTATATGCTTATTGTTTATGTATGTTCATGTAAGAGTGGTATACTTCAATAAATTAACACAAAAACAAAATTTTGCCAATGTAAAAAAAATGGTTCTTTGAGAAGATTAACAAAATTGAAAAATCCTTAGCTAGTTTAAACAACAAAAAAAGAGAGAAGATGCAAATAAATAAAATCAGAAATGAGATAAGGGACATTAACACTGACCTAGCAGAAATTAAAATAACAAAAGAGGATACCATTAGCAACTGTATGCTGACAAACTTCACAATATTCAAGAAGTGGATGAATTGTAGAAACCCATCAACAACCCACAATGACCCTATAAGAAATCCAAGACCTCAGCAAGCCAACCACAGTTTTAAAAAATGAAACATTAATCTGAAACCTCCCCAAAATGAAAGACCCAAGACCTCATGACTTCACATTGAATTCTATCAATCAAAGATAATCTAATACCAACCTTGCTCTACCTCTTCCAAAAAATTGAAAAGGAAGGAATGCTAAAAACTGCAGTCTCTGAAGCCAACATCACTGAAAAAAATTATAGACCAATATCTCTAATGAATATAGATGCAGAAATCTTCAAGAATATACTCCCTAACCAAATTCAAAAGCACATTAAAATTATACATCATGAACATATGTTTTTTATTTTGAGCTACTGCTGCCATGGATTGAAACCAGGACCTCATATATGGGAAGCCAGCACTCAAGCACTGAGCCACATTGTTTACCTTTAGTTAGTTTTTTCATTTGTTTGCTTATTGTTTGTTTTTGTTTTTAGGAGACACCAGGAAGTGAACACAGACCCCTCATGTGGAAAGCAAGTGCTCAACTGCTTGAGAAACATCCACTCCCTGATTATATGGGTTTTATGACAGGTATGCAAGGATAGTTCAACATAAGAAAATCAATCAATGTAATATACCACATTAATAAATTGAAGAAAAAAAATCACTTCATTATCTCAAATGATCCAGAAAATGCATTTGACAAAATATAACATCCCTTCTTGTTAAAAAGTCTCTGAAACATAGCAATAGAAGAAAACTTTCTCTATATGATAAAGGACAAATATGAAAAACCCATGACTAACATTGTACTGAATGGTAAAAAACCATTTTTACCAATGAGATTGGGCAAAAAACAAGGATGTCTACTATTTCTTCTTTTATTCAGTATTGTGCTAGATGTTCTAGATAGAGCAATTAGCCAAGTAAAAGATACAAAAGTCACCCAAATAGGGAAGGAAGAAGAAAAACTTTCACTATTCACTGATATGATCCTATCTTAGAAAATCCTAAAAAATCCATAGCAAAACTATGAGAACTAATAGACAACTTCAGCAAAGTGGCAGAATAGAAGATTTGCAAAAAAATCAATAGTTTCTATACACTGCTAATGAGCATACTGAGGAAGTTAGGAAAAAAATTCCATTTACAATATTGACTAAAGTAATCAAATATTTAGGAATAAACAACCAAGGACACAAAAGTCCTGTATTCAGAGAAACCAAGGAAGAACTCAATAAACTGAAGGACATTCTCTGTTAATGTATTGGAAGACTAAATATCACTGAGATGTCAATTTTACCCAAAGTGATCTATAGATTTAATGCAATCCTGATACAAATTCAAACAGCCTTCTTTGTAAAATTGGAAAAGCCTATTGTCAAAGTTAGCTTGAAGCACCCTGGGCTCCTGAACAGCCAAAACTCTCTTAAAAAACAAGAATGAAGTTGAAGGATTCTCATTTCCCGACTTTAAAGCATATTATTTATCCAAAGTGGTAATAAACAGCATTTACTGGTATAAAGATAGGTTGAGTGATGGGATTGAATCAAGAGTCCAAAATAGACCCTCACATCTATGGTCAAGTGATTTTTGACAAGGCTGTGAAACCAACCCAGCTAAGTTAGAATAACTTATTCAACAAATGGTGCTGAGAAAACAGGATACCCATATCTCAAAGAAAGAAATTGATACCCATCTCATACCTCATTAACTTAAATTAACTCAAAATAGTTCAAGAACATAAATGTAAAAATCTAGAACCATAAAACTCCTAGAAGAAAATGTAGGGAAACAACTTTAAGATCTTGATGTAGGTGGTAATTTCTTGCCCATTACACCCAAAACACAGGCTGTTGTGCCTGATTTCAGATCCCCAGACGCACGGATGAGACCACATCGACAATGCAATAGCAAAAAGGGAGATTTATTACTAGCTTAAGCTAGGGTGCAGGCCTCCCGATCACGGGCAATGCCATGGACCCTGACCCAAGGCAGTTACAGGATTTATAAGCATCATCAGGGGTATGGGAAGTGCTCATGAGGTCACATCTGATATGAGAAGCCCTGAGTGGGGGGGCACACCGGCGCCTAGGGAGGATGTTTCTAGAGGCCTCAGGGTGGGGTGGAAGGTAGCAGAGTTATCAGGAGTCTTACATTCTTGAGAGAAGGGCCCTGGGGGTTATCAGGAGTCTGAGAGAGAAGGCCCTAGGGGTTAACTAAAATCTAACAAAGCAAAGAAAGAAAAACAGATAAAATAGAACTTGGTACTTCCTCAAAATGAAATGCTTTTGGGTTTCAAACAATTTTTTAATAAGGTGAAAATGTAAACTATTTAATAGGAGAAAATCTTCAGTAACCACATATCCAAGGGTTTCATTTCCTTGTTATATAAAGAGATCACATAAGTCAATAACAGAGAGACTAAAAACCTAATTTAAAAAAGGAGGAAAGACTTTAATAGACATTTACAAATGACCAAATTAGCTCATAAAAAGATGTTCAGCATTACTAGCTATTAGAGAAATGCCAATCAAAACTACAATGAGATAACATTTCATGCCTTACAGGATGGCAATTAGGAATATATACAGAAGGTCTGAAAACAAGAATGCTAACAGATATTTGCACAACATGTTCATAGTGGTATTACTGACAATTGCTAAAAGATGGAAAGAGATTAAATGCCAATCAACTGATGAACTGATAAAATGTGGTATACACATTCTATGGAATATTATTCTGGTGTAATAAGAAATGAAATTGGGATGCATGTGACAACATGGATGAACCTTGATAATATTATGTTGCATTAAATAGACAGAAATAAAAGGATGAATATTGTATGTTTCCATTGATATGGACTAAATATGATTAGTAAGCTTTTGGAATTACACTATAGAGTATAGGTTAGTAGGAGACAGAAGGCTGGTTAAGAAGGGGGAGATGATACTGAATGTAAGTAGAATGTTTAATAAGGTCAATTATAAATATGTTGTAATGCATAGAGTTGATATTAGCACATCATAATGACTATTGCACACACTGCTTATTTATAACCTGGGATTGTAGTTGAAAGGTATAGTATAGGGAGGTTAATGTTAGTTGAAAGACAGCATAAGGATCATCTAGGGGTTATAATAACATAATGATTTTGGTGGTAGATGAAGATTGTGGTTACTACTATAAATACAAGAATGTTCTTCAGCTACAAGATGTTAAAGATTTGGTGATAAACTGGAAAAATACAAGTAATATAATTTACAACTATAGTTACCAATAATATTGCAATATTTTTGTAGAAATGGTAAAGAAGGTATTATATCAATGCTAAAGGTAAAGAAAATGGGTTTAGTTTTATGATATATGAATCTGGTTAAACATTTTTTATTCAATATCTTTATTAAGAAGGAGACATTGATCATGGCATTTAACCAATCTTTACTCATTTATGTATCTTTCTTTTTTAATGGACTAAAAATAGTTTACTTCAAGGGTTGTAGATGAACAAACTAAAATTTGGTCTTTTCCATCTCTGGACCTATAAATGAACCTTCAACAATTATGAAGCACACAACCTGATGTCCACATATTCTTCCATCCAGCTGGTCAGAATATATCTAAGTATTAAAATCTTCAGTAACATAAGCCCACTGTCTATAGACTCAAGTAACGTAATTCCTTTTCATTCTGGCTAATATTCAAACATAAAAAGAATAGTACTGCTACTAATAATAACATTGTCCCCTTACCAATCATTTTATTCAATAACACTTGAACCCATCAAAGAAGACAACCATCCTCTTTCAGGAAGCTGACAGTTGGGCAGGCCATAGGGCGCCACCTGGAAAATCAAGCATCTGAGGAAGGACAGCATCACTGGACAGGGCCAAGGCAGGGTAATAGATTTAAGGGCGGCCCCACCCACGGAGCTACCAGGGAGCAGAGATGGAAAGAAAGCAACCTTTTAACCCTCCTGACCATGTTCCGCATCCAGCTGGACTTGGGCCATGGCCCAAGGAGAGTCCCAGTTTAGAGAAAGTCCAAGTATCGAGGCTCGAGCACCGGCTCTGCCCCTTAGCCATGGAGGAGGGGATGCTGGAACTAGTGATGGTGCCCGCGGACCTGAACACCCTGCCACCTCAGTTGCTCTGAAGAGCCCAGCACCTGCCCTCCCTTCCTCTGTCAAGGCCGGGCAGACAGGACACAGCTCGCAGGGTCCACTTGGGCCGCGAGGGGTGGGAATGGCACTGGCCGCAGTAGGCTCCAGCCTAGGGCAGCGACATCAGCAATACCTTTGGCCTCGCAATCACCACAGTGCTTGTTGTCCTCCAACCTCAGAAGCTAGGACAGAATGAGCTGCTGCTGTTCGTACATCTTCTGAGCCTTCTCCCAGCAGGAGCGCGTCTCCAGCTCCGCGGCCGGAGGAGAAGTCCTGACGGCCGACTGAGGACGGGGCCAGGCAGAGTGAAGGCACCTGGCGTCACTGGGGCTGAGGGAGGACTCAGTCCAAGAAGCGGTGGCGGTGGCGGCAGCCGCCGCCAGAGCAGGAGGAGCGGTGGCGGCAGTGGCAGACCTGTCCTGCCTCCTCGCCCCGTCAGCCCCGCATGCACGGCAGGAGCCTGAGGGAGAAAGGGGAGTCATTTATGTATCTTTCTTAACATTGGAGAAACAAGTTTGTTTTTAGGATTAAATAAGATAAACGTGACTGCACAGAATTTTTTAGATTAATGTTTCCATAAATTGTTAAGCTTCCTTTTGTCTATTATTTTATTTTTTGCAATTGAGATAAAGTTAGGGAAAAAATCAATGAGGAAGTTAAGTAGTTCAAGTGGTTAAGCTCCTGCTTCCCATGTACAAGGTCCTGGGTTCAATCACCAGTACCTTTAAAAAAAAAAAAATCAATCATGGGGGTGACGTCATCAACACGGCGACGGAAGCCATACCCTGAAAAAAACCTCCCCTGATATACTGGATATTGTTAGAGGACTCTACAAATGCTGAATTGAAGAAACAGAAAACTATCAGGTAGGAAACTTCCATCCAGGACCTACTGGTCCTCTTCCCTTCCCTCTCAATGTGTCGCCTGCAAAGCTTGGGAGTTTTCCAGAGGTAGCAAAGAGCCTGGATCCCTAACACCGGGGAAACAGATTTTAGAGGAGCTCATTGTAGGGAGTTAGATCCCCGCACATATCCAGGTATGGAGACAGAAACCCACAGAGACCCAGTGTTGAAGAAAAGCTGCTAAGGAGAGCTGAAAACAAAAGGGCCCCCATTTTAGGGGGGTGGGGAGTAAAATTACAGCAGAATGGCTATGACCAGGTGGTGCACTCACTCAATCCAGTTACTGTTGGTGGAGTTCATTAAATGCAGAATGGAGTTTTCTATGGGTCCCATGTTTCTGGAAAGACCCTATCTGACTCTCAGAGGCAGGTTAACCTAGTAGGGAAGAAATTTTTGGCACAAAAGCCCCAAAGAGAAAAATGGAGGAGGAGGGTTGATCTGAACTGTTGCTAGACTGGAGAGTCTCAGAAATGAAAAGTGTAAGGAAAACGGGGCACTAAGTGAGGAAGAGAATTTAAACAAATCATAGGACCTGGGGACAAATATTTTCACAAGAACAAACAGAACAGATCAAATTCCTGGAGAAGGAGGAGAGGAAATAACATGGCAGGTTATGGCAGGTTATGTTTCAAGTTCTGGGGAAAGAAGCACTTACAAGAGCTAGAAACTAAGTTAAGCTTCAGCTTGCTGATGTAGGGCCTAGCATTCAGGACTCCATCTAGGGCCTACTTAATTTGACAATTTCCCCCAGTTTGATCTAGCTCTCAGCCCTTGAGAGTTGTGATAAAAATGTAAGATGTTGAGCCCATTTTCAGTTACTGCATAAGGCCTTGGAGTAGTACTTCCAGGTTATTTTCATGTTAGGTTCATAGATGGTCATGATGTCAGTTTTTCCACAATCATTTTTATGTCATCCCAGATGTAAAGAAATCATTTGCTGGACAAATGATGTGAGACATAAAGAAATCACAAGTGGCTGGGGACACACATTCAAAACCCTGGAGAGAAACCAGTATACCAGGGAGACTAATGAGTACTAGAGTGATAAAAGGCCCGACTGCCTACATCATAGTATACTCCCAAGCCCAGAGCCCATGATTTGACCCAACTGAAATTAACATGATCAAATCAGGACCTTTAGGATGGCCTTACCTGTTTAAACCATGTGGTCCATTTAATTATTTCATGCAATTGTGTCTCAACTTCTCCAGAAGTGTGTACCCAGGTACAACAGGTGATGCTGGTAATGACAAAAATGCCTCCTTTTTTCAGCAAATAAGTTAAAAGTTTTGCAATATTATTGTCTAAAACAAGTTTAACTAAAAGTCTAATGACTTGCTGTGCAGCTATAGCTCTAGCAGTAGATTCAATAATTTCTCTTATTGTGATTGATAAATATCTAATCCTGTTTTCATTTGTGTTAACCCCAAGCCAAGGTAGCAGCTATCTGCCGAAAGAAGCAAATCATTAACTCCCTGGGTAAATCCTGTTTTGCCTTAGACTGCAGATTGAGGGGGGTAGTTCAGTGACAAGTTTCAGATTTATTATAAATTCCTAAGGGACTATGAGGAGACCAAGTGAACATTGTTCAGACATTTATCAGCTATTAAGGTAATTTGCAGTCCAGGCAAATATCTGATAAAATTTCCACAATAAAAATATTGCCTGACAGAACAATATAACAACAGTCAAGGTGATGTTGTTTATAAATTGATTACTAAGAATATTATCATTTGTCCTTAGCATCCAAGGGTCTGTTTTATTGAGAGTTCAAATGAAGAGCTGACCAAAATTTATTTGTGTTGTGAATCTTTGCAGATCCAATACCTTAAACCTGAAAGTGGACATGAATTGTTAAGATAACTTGTAGTTTGTGGAGGCATTTGGGCTATTATAATAAGTTTTCTAAACTCTTCTATGATATCTTTATAAGTCTCTTAATGAGTTTTATATATAGTGTGTTTGATATTCAGCAAAAGCAGGTTCTTTCCTTCCAATACATTTTAAAGATCAATTCCTGAGATACTGTGGTTCCAAGTGAGAAAGTTTATTTTCTAGGATAGCAAAGAGATCATTGGTCTAGGAATGGCCCAAAAATATGCCTCCTTGATTGTGAGGAGTTTAGGGTTTTTATAGATTCAACAGAGGAAAGTAGAGTGTTTAAAATAAAAATAGTAAATATATACAAGCTAGTTTTGAAACAACTATCAACAAATGTAAGGTTAGTCTAGAATAAACACCACAATAGTGAGTATACACAAGGGTGGGACTCATTTTGAAATAACCATAAACAAAGGTAAAGTCAGAGTGGAATACATCACAATAGTAGGTATACAGAAGTGTGGGTCTTCTTTGCAATAACCACAAAGAAAGGTGAGTTTGACCTAGCCAGTTTCAGTAATTTCAGGTATTAGCTTTGGGCTGTTCAATAAGATACTGATAAAATAAGGAAAAAAAGCCTCTATATAATGATTCAGTAATCATAAACTTTTGTTAATTCTTACTTTTTGGTTACAAGGTTACAGATCCAAGAAAGCGTAAACCAGAGGAAAGAATACCTTGGATCTAGTATTCATATTTGATATGAAACAAATGGTGACGTCTGATCCAAAGAGATTGAAGCATTTGTGATAAGAAAGAACTTTTTTGGGTAGAACTATGTGGTCCCTTACAATGTGCAGAGATCAGGGTTTATGGTGACAATTCCAAGAGTTTCTAAGGTTACCTTCCATTAAAATGTCCTTGGAAGAGCAGACAATGGCATTGTCTTTCCAGGCCAGTGCAAGGACAATGCATAGGGAAATATAAATATTTTATGCATTGCAAGTATTAGTAAGGTAGAGACTATGTGAGGACTTGTTTATGTTAGGACTTGATCTGTCTCCTTGGGAATAAGTAGTCTACTTTGTGACATTTTCTACTTCCCTTCCTGGCTTATTTGATTTTTAAGTCTCCATAATTAGTCAAGGAGTCTGATGAAAATTTTTTTAGTTGAGAAATGGGGACCCATGGCACAACACCCTGTAATTAATTTGCATTATCAGAAGTTAGGAGTACTTGGCAGGGTTCCTTTTAATGAAGATCTATGGCTATCTTTTGTCTGTGTCATTTCCAGTAGACCCATTATCCTGGTGACAGATTATGATTAATGGAGTGTCTGTCATGTGGGACAGGAAAGGTATCCTTTAGTTGTTGAAGATAATCTTTGGCATAATGCATTAATTATTTGCAAATTGGGTCATGCCATTGTGTGACAATAAGTGATCAGTTCTCAATTTATTCTCAGAGATAGGTCTGCTAGGAACAATTTCACATGGGGAGAATTTGAGTTTCCAAAAAGGAATGTTATGAATTAACAGAGGGCCAAAGTTAAAATTTGGAGCCAGGAAAGGCTAGGTTCTTCAGTTAATTTAGACAGTATTAATTTAAGTTTATAATTACATTTATTTTAATAGTGGCTGTTTTTGCATGAAAATATGCAAGTGCATTTTTAAAAATATTCAATCTTAGTCCGTTTTGTGTAAGCCTGTATCTTAATGATGGCAAAAGTAAAGGGAGGAAATTGGTAGAATGGAGAAAATTTACTGGACTACAATTTTCAACTGCATACCAGAAGAAGTGAGGAACCTTCTTTATTTCCATAGCATGATGAAATTACTATAGATAAGGGATTCTTAACCAGGTGAATGATTTCAGGGAATCTGTGAGCTTGAATTGAAAATTTTAATTTAAAGACATGCTGAGGTTGATTTTTATGAAACTATCTGCTGATGCCTTGTGAGAAGGGTTCTGTGGTTTTCACCTGAATGGTGAAAGGGTCCATGGAAAAAAGAACCCCTGCTATACATGTTAACAGAATTTCCTTCTTATAGAAAGCAGGGCTGGATAAGAACACAGAAAGAACACAGGAAGAAAATTGGGCATGGCTACGTTATTCAATGTGATATACCCAGTTTGAAATTTACCATTAACAATTCTAGCATAAGAAGCATTAATGAATAGAATGACATCTGGGTTGATCATAAGAACATGTATGGACTCATTAATTTTGAAGTTACCAGTTTACAGCCATGGGGTATCCCCTCATGGGATAAAGGTAGGAGAGTAGTAGGGTCAATAACATTGCAGCATTTTAGGTGAAGGCTAAGAGGTGAAGTAAAAGGATCATATAAGAAGTCAGTTTTCTGGAGGAAAAATGTTAGGCCTGCTCAGAGTTAAGTTCACTGAGGCTATAATTAATTTGACATTTTCTGCTGAACCTTTAACACAATTTGGGTAAGAACAGACAGGTGCATCGAGGTGGAGGCTGTAATATACAATAGATTTGGAGTTTCCTCTGTGTTCTTGAATTAACAACCCTAAGACTTGGTTATATAACTATATACTCCAATTATTTCTGTTAACAAGGAGAATAGATCCTGATTGAACCTATGAAAATAATTATAGTACCATACATTTCAGAATGTTCAGTAAGAGTCAAATTCTGGAGGGTTCAGGCAAGGAGATAAAGATGAATGTTTTATGAATTATGGATAGTTTAATTCAGTAAGGGATCCCTTGTATCCAGAAAATAGAACAATAAAATATTAGCAGTAATCCAAAGAAAACTATGACCATTACTTATCAGTGCATTTATCCCTAAAAATTAAGCTGTGTTTCATTAGATCTTCTGTTGTCAATCTCAAGAACTTATCAGCTTCTTCATTAAAATCCTAAGATCTTGATTGAGTACAGAGGCATGCTCTCAAAGTTATTTATGGAATGGCATTAGAAGCTGGTGCCTCAGAGAGCCTGCGTAATCCTTCCCATAGGTCTCTGAGGCAGCCATTTATGTTGAAGATAAAGACACTGGCCTGTAGCTGATTGTAAGTATTTTCAGGGAAGCATCAGAATAAAAACTATCAGTAGATGCCAGAAAACTTAAAATATCCATGGTTAATTTATTGCTGTTTTACAAAAGTGAGCAATCAGGTGAGAAGTCACAAAACATTATTTTAAAAACCACTGAAATTATGACCAATAATATTACTGTCTAATATCAGACTTACCAGTACTTGGACAACACATGGGCACTGAAGATATTGTGTCTAAGAACTTTATATGATTTCTGAAATCATATATTAATAACATTTTATCCTGTAATTTACCCAACAGAAATTTACAAAATCATTTTTAATTTGAAAACATTTCCTATGAAACTAACCTATCATATGAAACTAGTTTATCACCTCTTTTTTAACAAGCTGAAAGAGAAAAATCCTTTGTGATTTTACAAGGACCCTCTGGAAAATCCCAATGAGAGTTTGAAATCAAGAAGATATTATTTATGGCTCAATTTTTGGAAGGAAAATGTCAAAAGTTGTTGAACATTTTGATAAAAAGGATCGTGGAAAACTGTTAAACAATATTTAATTCCTTACTTAATGAAAGTGACAATGAAATATTTTAAAAATAGAGGAAGTAGCATGGTAGTAAAAAAATACTTTTTAAAAGTGAGGAGATATTTTCTGAAGCAATTAAATGCTGTTTATATAAAGGATATAAAGCACAGGAGATTTTTCTGATATGATAGAGAATCGTCCTCTCTATGCAGGCTACTCAAATGTTTTATAAAAACCTTTTATTAATTCTTTTTAATAGTAGACCAATAATCCAAGGATATTTTGTCAGTATAAAGGAAAGAATATCAATACTAGTTTTGCATGAAGATTCTGTCTATGCAAACTCTGAAAAGTCTTATAAATGTATAAAATCTTAACCACCCATGACTATGACAGATAAAATCCCTTTTTGGAAAACCTACAATTTTCTATGTCTATTCAGATTGTCCTACGTATTCCTTTTTATCATACTGTAAAAACCTGTCATTTCACTTTTAGACAAAACTCTTTTCCATTTCCTTAGCAATTCACATCCTGCATACCATACATATTTGTTACCAAAAAGATCTTGTAAACTGACTTCAAACCAACATCCTTCAAAACTCAGTTTACATTTTTTGATCATCTTAAGGATCTAGTAGATATTATGCTAAATTATTTTATTCACACTTTGTTCCTTCTTACTGCTGAGTAGTATTCCATTGTATGTATGTACCACATTTTGTTTATCCAATCATCTGTTGTCGGGCACCTGGGTTGATTCCAACTTTTGGCAATTGTGAACAATGCTGCTATGAACATTGGTGTACATATATCTGTTCGTGTCTTTGCTTTCAATTCTTCAGGGTATATACCCAGCAGTGGAATTGCTGGATCATATGGAAGATCTATATTTAGTTCTTTGAGGAACCGCCATACTGTCCTCCACAGTG
>PVKH010025729.1:0-13363 GCA_004027955.1 Chaetophractus vellerosus | reverse complement strand
GGAAAATGTGGGAGGTGTGGGGAACAGGGCATATGGGAATCCCCTATATATTCTCTGTAGCATTTATGTAATCTAAGTATCTTTTAAAAAATAAAAAAATGAGAAGACAAAAAAAAAAGAACAAAACGAAACAAAACATAGGGGATTCCCATATGCCCTGCTCCCCACACCTCCCACATTTTCCCACATTAACAACATTCTTCTTTAGTGTGGTACATTTGTTACAATTCATGAACACATTTTGGAGCTTTGACACTAAGTGTGGATTATAGTTTACATTGCAGTTTACACTCTCTCCCGCACAATTTTGTAGGTTATGGCAAGATATATAATGGCCTGTATCTGTCATTGCAATGTCATTCAGGACAATTTCCAAGTCCTGAAAATGCCTCCGTATTATACCTGCTTTTCCTCTCCCTGCCCTCAGAACCTCCAGTGGCCATTGCCTCCACATCAATGATATAATTTCTTCCATTGCTAGAATAACAATAAGTCTATAGTAGAATACCAGTAAGTCTACTCTAGTCCATCATTTATTCCCCAATCCTGTGGAATCTGAGATGGTGATACCCACTCCTCCTCTAATTGAGAGCTGGCTTCAATACCCTTGGACAGATAGATGGGACTATCTTGCTTGCAGTTACAGACTCTCTTTGTTCTTGGATTGGTCGTTGTCCATCATCATCTTCTTGTTAGTTGTCCTTGGTGAGTCCAATGAACTGAAAAGTAGGTGTTGTAACCCCTCTTTTATTAATATATATAATGGCTTTCCTATCTTATACACATTTATAAAGTTTTGCAATTAGAATCTATTTTGTCTAATATTCTTATAGCTACTCCAGCTCTTTTTTGATAACTCTTTGCATGGAATATCTCTTTCCAACCTTTCACTTTCAGTATATCTGTGTTGTTGCATCTAAATTTAGTCTCAGGAGTATATGTGGCTCAAGCAATCGAGTGCCTGCTTCCCATATGGGAGGTACCAGGTTTGGTTTCCGGTGCCTCCTAGAAACAAAAAAATAAACAATAGGAAAACAAATGAATAAAACAACTCAGAGGAGCAGATGTGGCTCAGTGGTTGAGCACCGGCTTCCCACATGTGAGGTCCGGGGTTCAATCCCCGGGCCTAGTACCTCAAAAAAAGAATCTCTTGTAAACAACATATAGATGGTTGAATTTTTAACATCCATTCTGCTAGTCTGTGACTTTTGATTGAGGAGTTCAATTTATTAACAACCTATGTTGTCCTTCTTGAATATTGATATTTATGTCTTTCATAAGGGTTGGGAAATTTTTATCCATTATTTCTTCAAAGATTCTTTCTTCCCCCTTTCATTTCTCTTTTCCTTCCAGAAATCCCATAATCTATAAGTTTGTGCATTTCCTATCTTCATTCATTTCCCTGAGACACAGCTCAATTTTTTCTTTTCTCTGTCTTTTCAAATTCATATACCATGTCCTCTAATTTACTTATCCATTCCTCTACCACATCACATCTGCTGTTATATGTCCCTAGTCTATTTTTAATGTCATCCATTGTGTCTTTCATTCTCAGAGATATGTAACTTTTCATTGCATGCTTTCAAATTCTTTTTTTTTTTGTGTTCACCCAGTGTGTTCTTAATACCTTTAACCTCTTTTGCTATCTCACTGAATTTAATAAAGAGATTTTTTTTGACATCTGTGATTAGTTGTCTCAAATCCTGTATTTTGATCGGAGGTTTCGTTTATTAATTTGACTGGGATATAGCTTCCTGTATCTCAGTATGGCTTATAATTTTTTGCTGGTGTCTTGGCATCTGATTTTTTTAATGTATTTTGTTCTGTGTTCAGTTTCTCTCTTTAACTTATAGCTTTCTTATTGGTTGGCTTTTTGCTAAAGCCCCTTTTAGACAATTGGTTCAACTTATTCTGAACCTGAATAATATCTTTTGCTTAACAAATCATATTTTCACAAATCTTATTCATCTGATTCTTACCCTGTATATACAGTGCAATTTTTGGGATTGCAGTATGTGTGCACTTATTTCATTCCCAGGTGAAAGCTTCCTTTCTTATGTTCCTCCCCTGGGAATGTTAATCTGTTCTGGTTTTTTTTTTTCTCCCACTATATTTTTTAACATTACTTTCATTTTTTCTAACTGCTATTACTTGGGGGGCTAATTTTGGTGGGTGTGTCCCCCCAGAGACAACCTTCCCAGATCAGATTTCCCAGCCCAAACAGTCACAACGATCCATGAAGGAGGTGTAGATCAATTCTAATCTGCTCTGGAAGAGCTCCTAAAGGCCACCAACCTTCTCTTTGAAGTCTCCCAAAATCTTTGCTTTCTTAATGTACCCAGGAGGTAGTACTCTTCCTCCAGCTGTTCACTGCCCTAAGGTGTTTCTGTGCCTTTAATTCTCAGCTGACTTAGTCCCTGATAGTGGCATGGTTGAATGAGTCTGTCAGCCTTGCTGGGATGAAACTGTTGCACAGCTCCCAGCCCCTGGGATCTGAGTTCTTTAATAAACTGCCACAACCTGTGCTGGGTCCCCCAAAGTGGGCAGGGTGAATCTGCCCATGTTTTCCTGAGAGAGAGTGTTTAGATTATGTTCTACTTCCTCTTCTGCTTGGGACGCACTGAAGCCAGGACCAGTGATCCTTTGTGGTGGGAGGGGTGAATTTACCCGCATTTCCCTGAGGGTGTTTAGACTGTGTCCTGCTTTCTTTCCTGCCTGGGGCATGTTGGAGCTGGGACCACCATCTCTTGAATGTTTGTGGGGTGAATCTGTCTACTCTTCCCCAAGAGAGAGTGTTCAGACTATGCCCTGCTTTGTCTCCTTCCTGGGGCATGTTGGGGCCAGACTGCTGTGACCCTTTAAGGTGGGCAGGGTGAATCTATCTGCTCTGCCCCAAGAAAGTAGTCAAACTGCACCCAACTCTCTCTCCTGCTGGGTATGCAGGGGCCCAAATAGTAGCTGCCAGCAGTTCTCCAATCTGGGCATGCTGAACCTGATCCCTACCATACCAGGAGTCTAGTGTGCTTTTTAATCAACTCTGTTTCCACTCCTGCTAGGGGCAGAGATAAAACAAAGGCTGCTGGCTTCTTTTTGGCTTGGAAGGGTTTAAACTTCAGCTGTGCTCAGAATTGGAATCCAGCTAGCTGAATTTGCTAATCGATAACCATAGTCAGTGCCAGGCTGCTTCCCCTCTCCTGCTTTTGGGAAAGGGAAGTTTCCAGCCAGGGCATGGCTCCTGAGGTGGCCTGCCTGGCCAGCCTCTGCACTGTAAAGGGATCTACTTAGGAATCTTCACAACAGATTGTCAGTCTCCTCCTTCCACTCTTCCCTGGATGGTGTACAGTGATCTTCTGGTCTCCAGAGTCCCCCAGTTTATCCTGACAGATCCTGACTGA
This sequence comes from Chaetophractus vellerosus, assembly GCA_004027955.1. Classification (NCBI taxonomy): domain Eukaryota; kingdom Metazoa; phylum Chordata; class Mammalia; order Cingulata; family Chlamyphoridae; genus Chaetophractus; species Chaetophractus vellerosus. The sequence goes on along the minus strand of PVKH010025729.1, from coordinate 9,968 downwards.
TTACTAGCTGCCCTGTGGGATGATGTGAATCTTAGAACTTCTTACTCTGTTGCTGTCTTGGATTGCTCCTCCTGTATTCTGACTCTTATAGTAATTAAAGAATAGAGTTGTTGATTGAGGATACAGTACTATTGGGTTTTGCATTTACCTTTTTGGTTATCCTTGCTGATAATCTTCATTTCTTCACTCTACTCTAGGGGTTCTTAACCTTTTTTGTTCCATGGACCTCTTTGCCAGTCAGGTGAAAACCACAGACCTCTTACTAAATCCACACTATATTGTGTTTTATTTGATAAATATATCACACCCACACCAACATGTCCACACAAGAATAATGTTTTCAATTCAAGCTCATGGATCCCTTGTTAAGAACCCCTGCTCTACTCCAGGTCTCTTTCTCCTGCATTTTCCTTTCAGCTTGCAGAATTCCCTTTAGTATTCCTTGTAGGATGGGCCTCTTTTTAATCAACTAATTCAGTTTCTGTTTATCTGGGAATATTTTAAATTTTCAATCATGTTTGAAGGACAGTTTTGCTGGATAAAGAATTTTGGCAGGCACTTCTTTTGTCAGTACCCTAAATATATCATACAGTACAAAATGTAAAAACCTTGAAAGGACCTAGACTTTGCTAGGTGGCCCTTATAGTAGGAATCATGTTAAACACTAGTAGGCCTTCTTGCCTCCTTGGTTCAGAACTTTTTCTTACTGAGGAGCCCTTGTATGTAATGAATCACTTTTCTCTTGCTGCCTTCAAAATTCTCTCTTGAACTTTGGCACTTGATATTCTGCTTAGTATGTGTCTTGGAGTAGGTCTATCAGGATTTATTCTGTTTGGAGTTCATTGTGCTTCTTGAACATGTATATTTATGTCTTTCAAAAGAGTTGGGAAATTTTCAGCCATTATTTCTTCAAATATTCTTTCTGCCCCTTTCTTTTCTTTCCTCCTTCTGGGATATTGATGATTCTTAAGGGATACTTTCCCAGGGGATGTCTTGCATTGCCATGTTGATGATGCCACTCCAGGAGCAAGTGTGTTTTATAGGAAAAATCTTCCAAATGCCTAGCTTCTGCAGGACAATGAGAGGGCAAAAAGAAAAGAGGAAGGGTCCCTTTGGCAACTAGGAAAATACAGAGAAAATAAGAAAAATGAGAATATTTAGTGTCCTGGAAGACAAAAGAGAATCATAAAATCAGAGGACTTTCAATCCCTCTGTAAAAAAATAAATAAATAAATAAACAACAAACAAACAAAATGTAAAAACCTTGAAAGGACCTAGACTTTGCTAGGTGGCTCTTATAGTAGGAATCATGTTAAACACTATTATATAACAAAAATAAACAAGAGGAAAATCCATAGCAAATTATTGCAGAAAATCAGGAAATGAATTTTCATACATAAATGAGGAAAATCCCAGCTTTTCCATCCCCTCCAAAAAACTCAATCATGAAGCAGAAGAAACATTTTAAGTCTACACTCCAAATGAATAAATATATTTAGAGTTATTTGAGAATAAAAATTCACCTTCAATTAGACATGTAAAAACACAAATGGACAAAAACAGGGAGAAATGGACAAAGAGTTGTTTGACCCCAGAAATGGAAGAAAAAAACTATCTCAGAAATAAAGAATAAATGAAAAGCTTCCCAAGGTAGAATAGATTCAAATTAAAATAAAATGAGTGAAGAAAGGCAGAAAAACAATTAAGGTCATGAAAGTGGCTTAAAGAAATAAGATTTGAGAGAAAGCAGTGAAAATGGAAGATAAGGAAAGAGTAAAATTTGCATTATTTTAATCCTCTAAAGAAGAAAAACAAAATCATGGAATAGAACTAATATTTAAAACTGTTATCCAAGAAAACTTTATAGAAATACAGTGACTTGAATCTTTATATTGAAATGGCTCCCCTGGGAAAATTAATTCCGGATGTTCAACTCTGAGACATACCCCAGGAAAATTATAAGATCAAAGCTGAAGATAAAATTGTCATGGCCTCCAGTCAAAAAAGAACAGATAACTTAGGCAAAAAATTAGATGAGCATCATATTTTTAAAAATGAACATTCAAAGAAAGGCAACAATGGAGCAGTGTTTAAAAACCTCAGTGAATGATAGTATAAAACAAGGATATACATCCAGCTAAGCCATCTTTCAAATATAGAAAAATAGTTTTCATCTCAAAAGCACTGAAGAAACTCTGTACCATTAGTTGTTCCTGAGGAATCTACTAGAGGATGAAAGTCATTCAAACAAATGTTGAGAAGACTTCAGCAAAAAGACTGATGGGGAGCATTTATAAATATATAAATATACATATTATAAGACTAAGACAAATGTTAGGGTGAGAGAAGAAGGTTACTGTCCAACTATTGTATGTTGTAGCATAGGAGAATCATTGTAACGACAAAAAATGGAGGAACAAGGAAAGAACTCATTGTTATATAGGCAGTATAAAGGATAACAAAAATAAGAAAACAGATAAACCATCTAGGTAAATATTAACTAAGAAATGGGGTTGAGGGAATTAAAACTGATGTAAATACATAAGTAACCAATAAAATACAATTACAAACATTCCTAATAATCTGTCATTTTTTCCCTAAAATAAAAGGGCAAAGAAAATTTATATAATAGAGAAAAACATCACTGCAAATATAACAAAATATGCATGATTATACAATTTTATGATGAAGTTGAACCTGAACATACGAGTAAACATATATGAACATATAAAAATGAGTAAGTTTAACTTACTCATTTCATTTTGGCTCACAAAATGAAACTCATCTTTTGTGCTGTTAACAATAGACATACCTAAAACCAAATAATGGAGAAGGGCTAAAAATAAAAGATGGACAAAAATATAACAACACAAATTAAAACAGGAAACAAACAGCAAAAAAAACAAAAGAAAGAAAGCAGAGGTAGCAATCCTGATATCAGACAAGATAGAACTCAAACCCCAAAGTGTGACAAAGAATGGCACACAATCATAAGGACAATTGATTCAGTTTTAATCGAATGCTGAATTTCCACTCTCTTGTTGGTTCATAAAAATGGAGACACACAGAGAGACAGACACAGACACAGAAAAAGGAAGCCACCATTTTTGATCCTGCCACATGAAAGAGGAGTAGGGGATCACTTAAGCATAAAGCCCCCAAGAGGCTGGACCCATGGAATAGCTCAAGAGGAGATGGTGAGCCCAGAAGGGAAGGCTGAGACCTTGTCAGAGATCAGCGGCCATCTTGCTTTGCCACATGCCTGGACGACAGAATCAATGGTAGCTGACTTGGGTGAGAAGCACCTGTTAAGGTGCCTCAGTTTGGATATTTCACGGCCTTGGAACTGTAAGCTTCTACCCCAAATAAATCCCTTTTATAGAAGCCAACCAATTTCTGGTACTTTGTATCAGCAGCGCTTTGGCAAACTATTCCCCACCCCCCCACACCCCCCAATTAGTAACACTTTGAATTAGTGTGATATTCACAAGTGATGAAAGAATATTATTATAATTGTACTATAAACTATAGTCCATAGTTTACATTAGGGTTCACTATTTGTGTTCTACAGTCTTATGGATTTGTTAAATTATTTATTATAGTTACATATATACAACCTAAAATTTCCCACTAACTGCATTTAAATATATAATTCAGTGCTGTTAATTGTATTCAAAATGTTGTGCTAACATCAACACCATCTATTACCAAAATATTAGCATCACCCCAAACTGAAACTCTACCAATTAAGCATTGATCCCAATTCCTTAATGGTCCCTGGTAAAATGTAGTCTAGTCTCTCATGCTATTCATTTACTTATCCTAATTATTTCCTATCAGTGATGTCATTCAATACTTTTCCTTTTGTGTCTGGCTTATTTCATTCAACATGATGTCTTCAAGGTTCATCCAAGTTGTTGGTTGTGTCAAATCGTCATTCTTTTTTACAGCTGAATATTCCATTGCATATATATACCACATTCCATCTTTTGGCAATTATGAATAATGCCATTATGAATATTAGTGGGAAAATATCTTTTCAAGTCCCTGCTTTTAATTCTTTTGGGTATATAAAGAGAAGTGGGTCATATGGTAATTCTACACTTAACTTTCTAGGAATAACCAAATTGTTTTCCATAGTGGATGTACCATTTTATAATACACCAACTATGAATTAGTGTTCCTATTTCTCTACATACTCTCCAATACTTGTTATTGTCCATTTTTTAATAGTAGCCATTCTAGTGGGTGAGAAAAGGAATCTCATTGTGGTTTTAATTTTAATTTCCATAAGGCTAATGATATTGAGCATATTTTCATGTATCTTGGCTATTTGTATATCCTATGAAGAAATATCTGTTCATGACTTTCGCCCATTTAAAAAATTGTACTGTCTTTTTGTTGTTGAGTTGTAGGATTCCTTTATAAATTCTGTATATTAAATCCTTATCAGATATATTTGGTTTCCAGATAGTTTCTCCATTTCTGTAAGTTGACTTTTTACTTCTTCCATGATGAAGTCTTTTGATGCACAGAAGTTTTTAATTTTTTGTAATTTTTTAAATTAAAGAAGTTATAGGTTCACATAAAAGTCATGTAAAAAATACTACATTCCTGGGGCCGACTGGATAGCCCAGTGGATAGGGTGTCGGCATACCACATGGGAGGCCCCGGGTTCGGTTCCCGGGGACCTCTCCTAGCGGACAGACCACCTTGAGAATGGCAAGCCGCCAATGGGCGGGCCAGAGCCACCGTGGGCAGGGCAAAAAAGCTGCCACGGACAGGCAAAAGCCGCCAGGGGCAGGGCAGGTTGCCCGTGAATCGAGCGCAGCCAGCCACCCGCAAACTGAAAAGCCGGCGGTGATGGAAGCAGAAGCCGCCCACAAGCGGGGAAAGCCACGCCTGCGCAGTGACCAAGTCTCGGCGCGTCGCCGCAGCGGGGGGGGGGGGAAGGGGAGATATGTAATAAAATAAATAAATCTTAAAAAAAAAAAAATACTACATTCCCATGTATCCCCCTATCATCAACACCTAGCATTGGTGTGGTGCCTTTGTCACATCTGATGAACAAATATTAAAATATTACTGTTAACTATAGTCTGTAGTTTGCATTAGGTTTATTTTTTCCATATACCACTGTAGCAGTTTGGCAGTTTGATGTAATTATGAATTCCAAAAATAGATATTGGATCATGCTTTTAAACTGGTCTGCTAATCTGGGCACGATTAAGTTATGATTAGGGCGTTAACTGGGCCACATCAGTAGGGTGTTGAGCCCCACCCCTTGGTGGGGCAGGAATCAAATATAAAAGGCAAGGCAATGAACAGAGTTGAAGCAGTTCTGATGTGGGAGTTTTGATGCTGGAGCCCAGGGAAGCGAGCAGACTGAGGAGCTTGGTCGTGAGGCAAGAGAAGGCCCGGGATAAAGACAAGCCATTCACCTCACAGTTCACAGCTGACCTTGTGAAGGAAACAGAGGAGCTAAGCCTGGAGAGAAACATAGCCCTGGGAAGAGAGGAACCCAAGAAGCCTGAGCCCTGGTAAACGTCAGCAGTTGCCTTGCTCCAACATATAGCAACAGACTTTGGTGAGGGAAGAAACTTATGCTTTATGGCCTGATAACTGTAAGCTTCTACCCCAGATACATACTCTTTATAAAGACCAACAGATTTCTGATATTTTGCATCAGCACCCTTTTGACTGTCTAATATAATCACCCTATTACTAACACTTTGTAATAGAGATGTACATTTGTTATAATTTGTGGAAGAAGATTCCTATATTTGTACTGTTTACCATAGTCATCTTCTATAGCAGGGGTCATTGTGTTATACCGTCCCATGTTTTATCCTTTAGCTTTCCTTCTAGTAACATACACGACCCCAAACTTCCTCTTTTAACCACACTCACACACAAAATTCAGCTCATAATAATGTATTACCATCACTTCCCTCCATCTCCAAATATTTATAGTCAACCAAATTAGAAATTCTGCACAAATTAAGCATCAGCTCCCCATTCTCTACCCCCATTCTGTTTCCTGATAACCTATATTCTAGATTATAACTCTATGAATTTGCTTATTATAATTAGTTCATCTTAGTTAGATATACAATATTTGCCATTTTGTGTCTGGCTTATTTCACTCAACACAATGTCCTCAATGTTCATTCACATTGTTGTATGCAACAAGAACTTCATTCTTTCTTATAGCTGAATAATATTCCATTGTATTTATATTCTACATTTTGCTTATCCATTCATTGGTTGACAAACATTTGGGTTGCTTCAATATTTTGGCAATTGTGAATAATGCCGCTATAAATGTCGGTGTGCAAAAAACTGATTGTGTCCCTGCTTTCAGTTCTTCTGGATATATATTCAGGAGTGGGACTGACAGATCATATAGCAATTCTATACTTAGCTTCCTGAGGAACTGCTAAACTGTCTTTCAGAGTAGCTGCACCTTTTTACTTTCCTACCAGCAGTGAATATGTTCCAATTTCTCCACATCCTCTCCAACTCTTGTAGTTTTCTGTTTTTTTTTTGTTGTTGTTGTTTTTTTTATACTGGCCATTCTAGTAGGTGTGAAATGATATCTCGTGGTTTTGACTTGCATTTCCCTAAATAGTTAATGATGCTCAGCATCTTTCATATGCATTTTAACTATTTGTGTTTCCTCTTTGGAGAAATGTCTCTTCAGTCTTTTATCCAGTTTTAATAGGGTTGTTTGTTTTTTATTGTTGAGTTGTAGGATTTCATTATATATTCTAGATATTAAACCTTTATTGAATATGTGATTTCCAAATATTTTCTCCCATTGCATAGGCTGCCTTTTCACTTTCTTGACAAAGTCCTTTGATGCACGAAAGGTGTCAGAGAGGGCTCCATCCTCATTTATTTGCATAAGGATATTCAGTTTTCCCAGCAATATTTTTAGAGACTGTTCTTTGAGTAGACTAGGCTCTCTTGTAAAAAAATCAGTTGAGGGTCTATTTCTGAACTTTCAAATGAATTCTCTTGGTCTCTATGTTTGTCATTGTGCAGTACCATGCTGTTTTTACCACTGTGGATTTGTAACAATTTTTTAAATTGGTAAATGTGTGTCATCCAACTTCATTCTTCTTTTTCAACATGATTTTGGCTATTCAGGGCCCCTTGCCTTTCAGGATAAATTTGATGATTGGCTTTTCCAGTTCTGCAAAGAAGGCTATTATAATTTTGTTTGGGATTCATTGACTCTGTAAATTAGTTTGGGTAGAATTGACATCTTAACAATATTTGGTTTTCCAACCCATGAGCATGGAATGTCCTTCCATTTATTTGTCTTTTTAATTTCTTTTAGTAATGTTTTGTAATTTTCTGGATATAAGACCTTTACATCCTTGGTTTAATTTATTCCTAGATATTTGAGTCTTTTAGTAGCTATTTTAAGTATAATATTTTCTCGATTTCCTCTTTGCATAGTTCATTAGTTGTGTATTGGAACACTATTGCTTATTTCATTCTGATATTGTAATGGGCATTTTGCTAAATTTGTTTATTAGTTTTAGTAACTATGTTGTAGATTTTTCAGGATTTTCTCTGGCTACAACTTCCAGTATAAGGTTGAGTAACAGTGTGATCATGGGCATCCATGTCTTTTCCCTGATATTAGATGTAAAGCTTTTAGTTTTTCACCATTGAGTATGATGCTAGCTGTAGGTTTTCATCTATGCCTTTTATCCTGCTGATACATAGAAGTTTCCTTCTATTTCTGGTTTTCTAAGCTTTTTGATCAAGATGTGCTGGATTTTGTCAAATGCCTTCACTGCATGAATTGGGATGACTGTGTTTTTTCTGCTTTTCATTGTTAATGTAGTATATTACATTAATTGATTTTCTTCTGTTGAACCACCTTTGGATACCTGGGTTAAATTCCTGTTGGTCATCATGTACAATTCTTTGAGGTGCTGTTGGATTTGGTTTGGTGGTATTTTGAGGATTTTGCATCTATGTTCCTAAGGGACATTTGTCTATAATTTTCTTGTGATATCTTTATCTGGTTTTGGTATTGGAATGATGTAGGACCCCTGGAAAAGACTTAGGGAGTGTTCCTTCCTCTTCAGTTTTTTTGGAAGAGCCTGATCAGGATTGGTGTTAATTCTTGGAATGTTTGGCAATACTTAACCATGAAACCTTCTGGTCTTGAGCTTTTCTCTGTTTGGAGGTTTTTGATTACTGATTCAATCTCTGTACTTGTTATTTTTCTGTTGAGATCTATTACTTCTTGAGTCAGTGTAGGGTAGTTTTTGTATTTCTAGGAATTTTCCATTTCATCTAGCTTATCTAATTTGGTTGTGTTTAAGTGTTCTAGTATCCTCTTATAATCATCTTTATGTGAGGTCAGTAGTAATGTTCTTCCTTTCATGCATGATTTTAGTTATTTGTATATTTTCCCTTTTATTTTCTTTGTCAGCCTACCTAAAAGTTTGTCAAATTTATTGATCTTTTCAAAGAACCAACTTTTTGTTTCATTCATTATCTCTATTTTTTTTTAATTCTCTATTTCATTTATCTCTTCTCTAATTTTTGTTACTTTATTTCTTCTACTTTGTTTGCTTTTAGTTTGCCCTTCTTTTTCTAGATCCTACAGTTGTGAGGTTAGGTATTTGAGATCTTTATTCTTTTCTAATGTTAGCATTTAGAGCTATAAATTTTCCTCTCTGACCTGCATTTGCTGCATCCTGTATGTTTTTTATGTTGAGTTTTCATTTTCATTCACCTCAACATATTTCCTAATTTGCCTTGTGATCCTCTGGTGACCTATATTCTAGATATCAACTCCAAGAGTTTGCTCATTATATTTAGTTCACATTAGTGAGATCATACAGATCATATAGTAGTTCTATATTTAGCTTCCTGAGGAATTGTCAAACTAGCTTCCACAATGGTTGTACCATTCTACATTAACCAACAGTGAAAAAGTGTTCCTCTTTCTCCATATCCTCTCCAAAACTTGTAGCTTTCTGTTTTTGAAATAATGGCTATTCTAGTAGATATGAAGTGATATCTTATTGTAGTTTCAATTTGCATTTCCCTAATGGCTAGTGATGTTGAACATCTTTTCATGTACTTTTTAGCCATTTGTATTTCCTTTTTGGAAAATGTTTATTCAAGTCTTTTGCCCAGTTTTTTATTGAGTTGTCTTTTTTATCATTGAGTTCTAGGATCTCTTTATATATCCAGGATTTTAAGCCATTATTGGATAAGTGGTTTCCAAATATTTTTTCCCATTGAGGAGGCTGTCTTTTGATCTTCTTGCCAAAGTCCTTTGAAGCACAAAAGTTCTCAGTTTTTAGTAGATCCCATTTATCTATTTTTCATTTTGTTGGTTGGGCTTTGGGTATAAGGTCTAAGAAATCACCTTCTTCCATAAGATCTTGAAGATACTTCCTTATATTTTCCTCTAGGACTTTTATGGTCCTGGCTTTTATATTTAGATATTTGATCCATTTTGAGATAAGTTTTGCATAAAGTGTGAGATGGGGTTCCTCTTTCATTCTTTTGAATATAAATATACAGTAATCCCAACATCATTTATTGAAGATATTACTCTGTCCCAGTTGGGTGTACTTGGCAACCTTATTAAAAATCAATGACCATAGATGGTAGAGCCTATTTCTGAGTTCTCAGTTTGATTCCATTGATCAATATACCCATCTTTATGCCAGTACCATGCTGTTATTTTCCACTGTAGCTTTGTAAAATGCTTTAAGGTTAAGAAGTGTGACTTTTCAAGATGTTTTTGGCTATTCAGGGCCTCTTACACTTGCAAATAAATTTGATAATTGGCTTGTCCATTTCTGCAAAGTAGGCTGTTGGAAGTTTGATTGGGATTGCCTTGACTCTGTAAATCAGTTTGGGTAGAAATAACATTTAATGAAATTGAATCTTCCAATAGATGAACATAGAATGTCCTTCTATTT